>CAUYON010194131.1:0-27871 GCA_963573935.1 Arctocebus calabarensis | reverse complement strand
TTATTTTTTATTTTTTTTGAGACAGAGCCTCAAGCTGTCACCCTGGATAGAGTGCTGTGCCATCACCGCTCACAGCAACCTCCAATTTCTGGGTTTAAGCGAGTCTCCTGCCTCTGCCTCCCAAGTCGCTGGGACCACAGGCGCCCACCACAACACCCGGCCATTTTTTGGTTGCAGCCGTCATTGTTGTTTGGTGGGCCCGGGGCTGGATTCGAACCCACCAGCTCAGGTGTACGTGGCTGGCGCCTTAGCCCGTTGAGCCACAGGCGCCGAGCCTGTATACAGCTTTGCACACTCCATCCCCCCAACCACAGATCACGGACTGTACAAAGCAATAGTCTGACTCTACTGTCTTGGTGATCTCTGAATCCATATAGGTGGGCCATGTCCAATGTTGCCTAACCACCCCAGGCAGCTCTGGCCACCCATGTCCACATGTCACACCTCCATGAGTCCCAAAGCTACTTCACTTGTCCACAGTCTCTCCTGAGACATGACTGCCACTTTGCCTCCTGGATGCCTGGGTCATGCCCAGTATGGTTATTCAATCAATGGCACAGCCAGCTCTAATTTAACTCTATCTCCTTCTCGCCCATTTCCCCTCTTCTTGGTTCATGGTAATAACTCACTTGCTGAAGAAGAGAGCTTATTTGATTTGGGGGTAAATTTACAACCCCGTCACTCTACCACCACAGACCCAGCCCAACAGCTACCCTCTCACTCCATCCCTATGAGGACACTATAATCAGCCCTACAGCAGTGTCACTCCAGAATGTAAGGCTCAGGGGAGAGGCTGCACTGGAGATACTGCTAGATCTCTTGTGCTGGTAAATGTTTAACAACTGGCTCTCTAGGGAAAAAGACCCTGATGTATAGTGTTTGCCAATTCCTGTGAAATGAATACTCTCACTATATAGCCAATTTCAAGCTACCACGTGACATCACTGGACCCAGAAGCGGGAAGAGATGTGCAATGGTATGTCATTATATACATTATACACACACATACTTGTATGTACACACAAAGGCACAAATAATCACAAATACATAGGTAATAGTACAATATTATAAAGTAGTTGGAGAGTAATTCGAGAATTTCTTACCTGTTTAAATATGATTTATTTAATTATAGATTTATACCTTCACAATTTGTTATCATGGCTGCATTTATCAAAATTCTTAAAAATCTAGCAATTGATTCTTACTTATGGGTATAAGCTGACTCCCAGCATACCACACTGCCCAGGGCCTCCTGCAGAAGTTCTAGCAAAACTGGTCACTCCGGAGAACTTTATCAGACCAGGACTCTGAAGGAAAGTGATTCTGATACCCTCCTCTGAGCCAGGGAGAGATTAGGAACTCTCTATAGACATGGCAAGGAAGGAGCTGAGCTTGGCTGGAGGTGACAGTGGAACAAGGACTTTGGAAAACTCTGTTGTTTATGAGTCTGATTCTCTCTCCTGGACTTTAGACCCCTTGAGGACAAGAACAGTGAATCATTCACCATTGTCCAGCTGGGTGACAGTAATACAAAGGCACTTAAGACAAGCTTACAGAATTTAAGGACTGGTTGGCCAGGGAGACCCCAGCTGAGTCATGGCTCCTTCACTAATTAGCTGTAACCTTCAGCAGTTACTTATTCCCCCACCATACTCATTTTCTTCCCTGTAAAATGCATATGAACCCATCTTCCTCGCCTAATTATCAGTGTTGTAGAAACAAAGAGGTAGCGGATGTGAACGTGCAATATGAATCTAAGTAGTTATTATCTATCTTAGCATAACATGCATTACCCACTTTATCTTTTCAAAATTTATCTAAGAAGATTACATATATTCTTTCCACTTTACTCCTTCTCAGGGTATAAGAAGTATATCCTTGAAGCATCTAACCCAGTACCCAGCACTTAGCACGTATGCTACATGTCTGTTAATTAACTTGCTATTTCTCTAATTAACAGTAGGTCTTCTTTTTATCCTAACCTGGTACCTGGGCCCCCAAAGAGTCTACCAACTTTCTTCCCTCCCCAGACTCCTCCAGAGTCTTCAAACAGCAGGCTGGGCACAGTTACTCATACCAAACCGCAGGCTGAGGCAGGAGTATCACTTGAGCTCAGGAGTTCAAGACCAGCTTGAGCAAGAGATAGAGCCTGTCTGTACTAAAATTGAAGACGAATTAGCCAGACATTTGTGATAAGCACCTGTAGTCCCAGCTACTGGGGAAACTGAAGCAGGAGGATCTCTTGAACCCAGGAATTTGAAGCTGCCAGGAACTACACTGAGGCCATGGCACTCTAGCCTGGGCAACAGAGTGAGACTCTGTTGTCCAAAAAGAACCCAAACAAACAGGGCAGCGTCTGTGGCTCATCGAGTAGGGTGCCAGCCCCATATACTGAAAGTGGCGGGTTAAAACCTGGCCTCGGCTAAACTGCAAAACTTAAAAATAGCCAGGCATTGTGACGGGCGCCTTTTGTCCCCTCTACTCGGGAGGCTGAGGCAAGAGAATCGCCTAAGCCCAGGAGTTGGAGGTTACAGTGAGCCGTGATGCCATGGCACTCTATCAAGAGTGACAAAGTGACACTCTATCTCTAAAAAAACAAACAAACAAGCAAACTGAGGCTCAAGGTGCAAAGGCGACGAGCCACAAACACCAGAGCTGGTGGGTTCGAATCCTGCCCGGGCCTGCCAAACAACAATGACAACTACAACCAAAAACTAGCCAGGTGTTGTGGCGGGTGCCTATAGTCCCAGCTACTTGGGAGGCCGAGGCAAGAGAATCGCTTAAGCCCAGGAGTTGGAGTGGAGGTGCTGTGAGCTGTGACAGCATAGCACTCTACCCAGGGTGACAGCTTGAGGCTCTCTCTCAAAGCAAACAAACAAACACTCAAAAGAAAACAAACCTTCAAACAGAAGAATTTAGGAACCATCATTAGACATTCATTTATTTGTCAACTATTAATTGAACACATGTCAGGCACTATTTCTAGTGACAGATGCTCCTTGCTCTACTGCAAGGTATAAAGGAACCACCCTGATTGGGGCTCTCAGATCATAGGGAGCTGGCCCAGCTCACCTCTGAGGAATTAGCCCTCTGAGTGAGAAATGAAAGAGGTGAAGGATGGGCCGCACTTTCTGGATAAAGGGAGCAGTGAGGGCAAAGAGGCAGGTGGTAGAAGGAGCAGGAACAGGGGACCTAGGAAGGCACGTGTAACGGAGCACAGCAAGAATCAGACTGGGTACATGTAAGGCCTTACAAGGAAGGTTTGAAGCTACACCCTAAAAGTCCAAAAAAGGGGAAGAACAGCCCCCACCCCACATCCACAGGGAGTTTGGTGATTTCCAGACTGTGCCCTCCTTTCTAGCATGTGTGCCGAAGCCTGCCCACTGTGGGGGCACAGTGCTGGGCAGGTGGACAGATGCTACCGCTAATGCTTAGGCAGGGCCTGCGGAGAAGGGCTATGCATTTTAATGAGCTGCCCTCTCTCTCCCCAGCATCAGAGGGAGAAGGAGGAGCAGATGGGCTCAGGGTAGGCCGGCTGTGGCTTCTCTGGGTTGAATCCCCAAGAGGGAGTCAAGGACTCTACTCAGCTCCAAAGCCGTGGGAAGTGCAGCCTATCCACCACTACTTCTCTGCTTGGGACTAAGCAGGGTCCCTTGGCTTTCAGGCCAAAGGAAAATTCATAACCCCTGTCCCAGGACGCTACCCTTGAAAATGAGAAAGAAGTGCCCTCAGGCCACCAGATAATCAGGCCTGGACTCCCTCTCAGCGGCCATCCCAAAAAGCTAGTCTTCTAAGCTCTGTCCCTGCCCCAGGGCTGACCCGGGCACCCTCTCCTCCCACTCCGCTCCCGCCTGAGGCCATCCCTCTTCTACCTCTGGGTGCCAGTCCCACAACAGAGACAGGAGCACTCCGGACTCTCCCCCGCCAAGGTCAGCGCACGGAGGCGGGCGGTGGACCAAGTGCAGGGTGGGGAAAGCAGAGCACAGGGTGGGGTTGGGTGGGGATTCCCGGACTGTCCCGACCCCACCCCGCTGGAAGTCTCTCTCACTCTCACACACATCCCACAGGCTGATGCACAAAGGCCACACTCACACCAGGAACGTAATCACTCAAGCGACACAAGAAGACGGATCCCACGCGGAGGGAAGGCGCAGGCTCGGGGGCTCTCGCCCCGGGGACACACAGCCGCCCAAGGGCTCGCGGAGACACACCCAGGGCCTCCCGGAGAAGACACCGACTCCCGGGAGAGACAGAGCTCACACGGAAGCCGGGACACGCGCGGGCTCAGGACGACCCGGGCCGCCCTCACTCACCGGCCTCGGCCGCCGCGGGCCCGCGCCTTTGTCGACCGCGCCGCTCACAAAGGCCCCGGCGGCCGGGGCCGCGCCTCAGCCCCGCAGGCCGCCGCGGGTGCCCATGGCCGGGACGGCGCCCCCGCCGCGCCGCCGCCGCCGCCGCCGCCGAGCCAATGGCCGCGCCGCCCGCGCCACCGAGCCTCCCGGGCCGCCGCCGCGCACGGCACGACACGGCGCCGCCCCCAGCCGCCCGCCCGGCCCGGGGCGCCACGGCTGAGGTCAGCGCTTAACCCCTGCCGGCCGGGGCTGCGCCCGCCCTCCGCCCGCTGTCCCCGCCGGGTCGCCCCTACGGGCAGGGGATGGGACACCCCCACCCCACCTCCCGCCACACCGGGAGAACACTCGTCCCGCGGGAGTGCGGCCGTGACCTCCTCGCTCCTTCACCCCCGCTTCTCCCGCCAGACTGCCAGACGCTCGCGCGCACCATCTCGCGTCCCCGTGTCCCCCTTCAGAGACCCCGGCAGGCAGGCACGCTGGCTGCTAGTGTCCCCTGCCTCACTCCCAGGACGTGGCCCTCAGGTGCCCCGCAAGGCATAACGAATCCTGGACCTGTCCAGGGGAAAACTTGGCCTTATGATCTGACCTCCGTCCGGTCTCGCAGCCCTTCCCCCCCGTGGCCGCCTGACGCCGGCATGGGCAGCTACAGCCTTGCACTCCCGCCACGAATAAATAACCAGGGCACCAACAGCGCCCAGCAGCCACAGGCATGGACTGTGCTGAGGGCGGGGAGGTCCGCTAGCTCACCCTGCAACACCTCGGTGTGTAGCCCCTTTTTCAGCAAGAGAAAACTGAGGCCTCAGGGCTGTCAGTTAACTTGCCAAAGCTCTCGCAGTACCAAAGTGGTGGAAAGGAGATCCCAGCGCATCCTTCCCTTCCCTTCCAGCCCCAAAGCTGCCAAACACTAGTTACTCCCTCCCAGAATTCCGAAGAGGGCCTCCGGATATGATGCAATTAATTACAGTTATCAGGTCATTAATTAAGATTATCCCTGTTGTTATTAAACACTCCCCCGCTACTTCTCTATTGGCTAGGAAATTCACACTTAGCCTTATCAGCAATTACTCCCAGGTTAATAATAACAAGCTCAGTAGCCTCCAAAGGGTACAGGTGCATGCAGGTTGAAATCACTGTGAGCCTGTGTTGGTTCAGTCAATTTGGACAGCAAAAACACTTTTTTTTACCACTCCCTGTTGTCAGGTACCAGCCTGGGGTGGGGGAGGGCTATCAGTGAAACAAGGAACCAGGCAGACTCACCCACCCCTTTGGCTGTCATAAGCTAGCTAGAAGGAGACACAAACAGAACTCTGTAGTGCAGGGGAACAAGCCACACACAGGCCACGCTCTAAAATCATCTTATTCATTGATTCGTTGGCTTGTTTATTGTCTATCTCTACATAAGAACCTAAGTGTCATAGAGTTTGTCCATAGAGTTGCCCTAAGCACCAGGCCTAAGTAAGAAGGCAGCAGCTATTGGTTGAGCACTGACTACATTCCAGACATCCTTCCAGACACCGCAGAAGACATCAGGGAACAAAACAGGCACCGCCCCTGCCTTGCTGGAGCTTCCATTCCAAGGGGGAATAAATTGTGGCCAAAACAGCAGAAAAGAAAGTTTCTAGAACACCAGCAAAACAGGAAGAACACTTCAGATGTCCACTGAGTGACCTCAGGGCTCATGGCAATAAGCCTTGGACCAGAATGTGGATTTTTGAGTCCTACATTCATAGAACCAAGTACACATCTAGGATCTGTCCTCAGAGCCTTTTAGAATCTACTCCAGATTCTTCTTTTTAGCCATTTTATTTCCCTCCTGGGCCTGAGCTCTTCAGAGCCCTCCCTGAGATACCCATTCCTTCTTTAGGTTATGCTAAGTCTTATCCCCCCACCACCACCAAAGATCACAAGATCCAGAATCCCCAGGAAGCCTCTTCACATGGCCTCTTCCTCATTGCCCCGACCACCAGCTCTATAGCACCTGATACTTTAGTTATAGGTTGGCTCTGGGCACATACTCATTTGAACCATCTCACTTGAAGTCAGCTATGATCCAAGCAGAGGCTGCACCCAGACCCCCAATGTGCCCCAGATGTGGTATATCATTACATTACACTGCTGGGTTCATTGGGACCCCCAGTGACTCCATCAAGGGTTAAGGGCACACTCGTTAGAACAGTGGTTCTCAACCTGTGGGTCGCAACCCATAGGAATTGTATTAAAGGTCACGGCATTAGGAAGGTTGAGAACCACTGCATTAGAGGATCCATGGTAGATTCCAAAGGAACACCCTCAAGCCTACCTCAGTAGAACCCTCTGGCTCTAGGGGCTGCCAACCACCAATTCATAAAACAAATTAAGCCTGCAGAAGCATTTTGTTTTGCCCACAGTGGTTTTGTTGTTGTTGTTAATTAGTTGCCAACATTTAATAATTGGGAGATTTTCCATAAAAAGCCAGATTGCTGGCTTCTCATAATGAATCTGAAGATCTGGCGATGCCAGGCTCACGTTTCCCCATGGCCATGCTCAGCCTGCCCCCGAGAGTGTTGGCCCCTTAGACACAGCTGTGTACTGGCTCACCTCCTAGCACTCTGTCACCCAGCTGACTTTGAGGCCCCTACCCTGTGATTTAGTGTTTTGATTTCATTTTTCCTCTACTCCCTTGAGTTTATAAGAAAGAATCACAGCACAGGGCAGTGCCTGTGCCACAAAGGAGTAGGGTGCCAGCCCCTTATGCTGGAGGTGGTGGGTTCAAACACAGCCCCGGCCAAAAACAGCAAAAAACAAAACAAAACCAAAAAAAAAGAATCATAGCACAAAACCCATACTGGAGAATACACAAGCCTAAATAATTAAGCCTGCAGTCCTCACAGATCCAGGCCAGCCCCAACCACATGCTCACACACATTTTTGCTCTCTTAACACACACATACCTCTTCTCTGACCTCCCCCATAGGCTCCATAGTGCAAATAAACACGCAAGATTTTCCTCTGGGGCTCTGCCCTCAGCTGGGATACCCCTGACCATTTCCCAACCCCTGCCAGATACCACAGCTAACTGCCCTTAAGTTCTCTCAATAAAAATAACACCTTCTTGGCTCGGTGTCTGTAGCTCAGTGGTTAGGACACCAGCCGAATACACTGGGGCTGGCAGGTTGGAACCCAGCAGGAGCCAGCTAAGAACAACAATGACAACTGCGACAAAAAATAGCCAGGCATTGTGGCGGGTGCCTTGTATTCCCAGCTACTTGGGAGGCTGAGGCAAGAGAATTGCTTAAGCCCAAGAGTTTGAGGTTGCTGTGAGCTGTGACAAAAAATAGCCAGGCATTGTGGCGGGTGCCTTGTATTCCCAGCTACTTGGGAGGCTGAGGCAAGAGAATTGCTTAAGCCCAAGAGTTTGAGGTTGCTGTGAGCTGTGACGCCATGCCACTCTACCTAAGGTGACAGCTTGAGACTCTATCTCAAAGAAAAGAAAAAATAGCACCTTCTCAGAAACTCTTCCCAAGGACTCCCAGAGCAGGCTCCTGGACCCCCACAGCATCCTGCATCCTCTCATCAGTGTCCTCAACCTGTTAGCTGCGGTGGCACATGTACCTTGTGTCCTGCCTCCAGACTGTGTGTCCATGGAGATGGGACTCCACTGTCTCTTTTGGTGACACCTGGTACAGAAGCTGGTACATGGTAGCCACGAGACAAATATTTGCTGAATAGATGAGTGAATGGGTTTCAACAGCCACAAAAGAAACAAAAAGGATTTCTGGGAATGTTTCCATGTCCCAGAACATTCAATTAACCAGAATTGCCCACTCACTGAGCAATCTGGTGAGGGCAGGATTTATTGTATAAGTGTAATCATTAATGATACATTATACCTGGAAGCGACTCAGAAATCAGCTGTCCCACGTGTCTACCACTGACCTGGGAAAAATGGAGAGAAGGAGTATGGGATGGTATAAGTCAGAGAGGCTAAATGGCTTGTCCAAGGTTGCTCAGCAAGCTGGTAGCAAAGCCAAGATGGGAACCCAGGGCTCCTACCTCTGCCTCCCAGTCTGACTCTCTTTTCCAGCAGCCCAGCCTCATCCATAGTGGATCAAAAGGAAACAGGTGAATGGGAAAGTGGACCTCCCAAGCCCAGAGACCACCCTCACAAGAGCAGTATGAATTAAGAGACCACAGGGACCAGGCAGTCCTTACTGTGCACCAGAACCTCAAACCAGTTACTATCGGAGAGAGACTGGATCCCATTTTGGTTAAAAAGAAGGATGATAGTCAATCATACAAAGATGAAACCTTCTTTTCCATAACATTCCTGCCCCTGTTTAGTAGGACAGGCATTGACACAGTGAAGGTAGGGCTGGGATGCTCTGTGCAACTCCCTCCAGCCTCCTGGATTCTTTATAACCCATGACCTGCATTTATGGGGAAGCAGGTTGAGGTTAACGGCCCAGCCACAGACAGAGATGTCCAGGGGGGAAAGGTGGGGAAGGAAGTTGACCTTCCTGAGCTATCACTTTATGGACCTTGGTGTCAGGGATAGACTAGTCTGAGCAGCTCATCCTCTTGGCAATGAAGTGTCAAAGTGTCTCCCAAAACAACTGTGGCAGGGACGGAGATGGGCAGCTCGTGTCCAGTGGGCTAGACATGAATACAATACACAATAATCAGTTATGCCTATCCAATGCAATCTCCATTGGGGAGGTTTAGAGAGCTTACAGATAGCTGACCACATGGGGGTTCCTGGAGGGTGGTGTGCCCAGGGAAGGCAGGGAAGCTCTGCACTTGGCCTTGCGTGTCTCTCTACCTGCATCCTTTGTAATATCCTTTGTAAGAGGTCAGTAAGCATGTTTCCTTGTGTTCATCCTCTGAGCTATTCTAGCAAATGAACTCAAAGAGGGGTCATAGGAACCCCAACTTGAAACTGGTCCAGCAGAAGTTCTGGAGGCTCAGACTTGCAACTGTTATCTGAAGAAGGGACAAACTTGGGGATTGAGTGCTCATGCTGTGGAAGATCCAGTTCCATGTTCACAATAAAAACAACAGCAAATAATAACAGCAAACACTTACACAGCACTCTCTCCATGCCCAGCTCTGTTTGAACCTTTCATGTGTATCACCGGGTGTTTTGGCACATGCCTGTAATACCAGTTACTTGGGAGGCTGAGGCAGAAGGATCCCTTGAGCTCAGGAGTTCAAAACCAGCCTGGGAAAAATAGCAAGATTCTATCTCTACAAAAAACTTCCAAAAATTAGCAAGACATAGTGGCACAGGCTTGTAATCCCATCTACTCGAAAGGATAAAGCAGGATGATCACTTGAGCTGAGAAGTTCAAGGTTGCAATGAGCTACCTACCATAGGGCCACTATTATTCAGCCTGAACAAGACCCTGTCTCTAAACAATAAACAAACACTTCAGGCTCGGGCCATGGCTCAGTGAGTAGGGCGCTAGCCACATACACCAAAGCTGGCGGGTTTGATCCTGGCCCGGGCCTGCTAAACAACAAAGACAACTCCAACCAAAAAAATAGCCTGGTGTTGTGGTGGGTGCCTGTAGTTCCAGCTACTTGGGAGGTTGAGGCAAGAGAATCGCTTAAGCCCAAGAGTTTGAGGTTGCTGTGAGCTGTGATGCCACAGCACTCTACTGAGGGCCACATAGTGAGATTGTCTCAAAAAAAAAAAAACACTTCACATGTAATAACTCATTTAATCCTCACAGCAACCCATAAAGTGAGGTCTTTTATCCCTATTTTTACAGGTGAGAATCTGAGGTACAAAGACTCCATCCCAGACTTGGGGAGTCCATCGGGGAGGGGGGACCCATTCTGTCCTTACTCAGAACTCCATTCATTTGTGAATTTTTATTCCTTGAAAGCAAAGAAACTTATGACAAGAGGAGGGATTAATATTTGGGTGGTTCGGAGGTTCCCTGTTAATATTCTAATATTCGGGTGGTTCAGAGGTTCCCCGTTCGTGGCTACGGTATCGGTGCAGGATGAGATGGAATTCCCCACGTGCTTTTGCAAGGGAACCGATTAAGGCACAACATATCCTCTGCAGCCCATAGCTCAAAAAATGAAACAGGTGAAGCTGGGAAGGGGGGAAAGCCACAGCTCGGGGTGAATGTGAGAGGGGGGCAGCAAAGGCAGCTGTGCACACGTCCAGATGCTCCACCCAGGAGGTCAGACCCTGCAGGCCCATGTGTCAGCCCCATCTGCACCAGGAAAGCAGCCTTACCTGCTCCTGAGGGTATCTGCACCTCTCTGGGGAGGACCGGCAGAGTGCGCAAGGCTGGCGGCTGAGCCAAGGTAGAGGAGGTTGGATTTCTCTGCTTGGAGCCTGCCAACAAGCCCAAAAGGACAGGAGACAAGGTCTTTGCTTCCTGGCATCAGGTTACCGCTCCAACTCAGAGCTCAGAGTGCCAGGCCTGGCTCCTAGGAGTGAAAGCTGCTGCTCAGCTGACAGCATGAACAGAGCTGAGGGCCTGTTCTAGAAGTTGCCATAAGGATGGAGGGGATGTGGCTCTGGCTCTGAAGAGGGGTGGCAAGGAGGGAGTCTGGGGGACATTGTGAGCCTCCAGGCTTGGAACTGGGAGCCCGGCAGAAGGTGTCCAGCAGGGCAGGGCCTGGGCCAGTGCGGAGGGATAGGACATGTAAAGGGACCTCAGCTCGCCTGGCCTGCCCGGGCTGTGGCAGGAGGGCCTGGCCACAGCTACAGCCTGGCACCAGCCCCAGAAACCTTCACCGTCCCCCAGTTTCACCGCCCAGGCCTGGGAGGCTCCAGAAGTTCCCTGGTCTCCCAGATGAAAGACGCTTTCTAAGAGTCATAAAACCGGCCCACTCAGAACAATGGGCCCTTATCCGGCTGTGTCCTTCACATAAACTCCTATTAGCAACACACCAGAAACTGCAGGCAGCAGTTTTATAGACTGGCTTTTTGGACCAGCCCCAGAGCTCATTAATATCTACTCCCTTTGCTCTGCTGAAGCTGCATCCAGTCACTCTCATTCACACAGGCCTACTGTGCGCTAGGCCTCCGGGCAGGCCTGCAAGGAAGATGGCTTTGTCCTGATTTATGAATAAAGAGACTGAGGCCCAGAGAGGTTAGGTGACTTGCTCAAGGTCACACAGTGGGAAAGTGGAAGAGCTAGGATTTAGAACCAGAGTCCTGGCTGTGATAGCTCATATCTATAACCCCAGCATTTTGGGAGGTTGAAGCAGGAGAATCACTTGAGTTCAGGAGTTCAAGACCAGCCTGGGCAATATAGTTAGACCTCCATCTCTAAAAAAAAAAAATTTTTTTTTAATTAGCTGGGAGCAGTTAATATGCACCCATAGTCCCTTCTCAGGAGGCTGAAGTAGGAGGATTGCTTGAGTCCAAAGTTAAAGGTTACAGGACGGTGCCTGTGGCTCATTGAGTGGGGTGCAGGCCCCATATGCTGAAGGCAGTGAGTTCAAGCCCAGCCTCAGCCAAACTGCAAAAACAGAAAAATAGCCAGGCGTTGTGGCAGGCGCCTGTAGTCCCAGCTACACAGGAGGCTGAGACAAGAGAATCGCCTAAGCTCAGGAGTTGGAGGTTGCTGTGAGCTGTGTGATGCCACGGCACTCCACCGAGGGAGATAAAGTGAGACTCTGTGTCTACGAAAAAAAAAAAGTTCAAGGTTACAGGGAGCTTTGATGGTTCCACTGCACCCTACTCTGGGTGACAGAACAAGATCCCATTGCTAAAAAAGTTAAATAAATAACCATAATAATAAATCCAGAGTTCATGCTTTTTCCTCTAGACCAGTGATTTCAACCAGTGTGCCTTGAAAGGATCTGAGGTATGCTGCAAAAATTTTTAAAAGACGGCTCGGCATCTGTAGCTCAAGCGGCTAAGGCACAAGCCACATACACCAGAGCTGGCAGGTTCAAATCCAGCCGGGCCTGTCAAACAACAATGACAACTACAACCAAAAAATAGCCAGGTGTTGTGGTGGGCGCCTGTAGTCCCAGCTACTTGGGAGGCTGAGGCAGGAGAATCACTTGAGTCCAGGAATTGGAGGTTGCTGTGAGCTGTGATGCCACAGTACTCTACCCAGGGCGACAGCTTGAGGTTCTGTCTCAAAAAAAAAAAAAAAAAAATTAAAAGAACATTAATTAAATTATTTTCAAAAAAAGTTCAAAGCACAATAAGTATATTCTTTTTTTTTTTTTACTCTTTCCTTTTTTAATCAATATAATTTAAGTGTGTCACAATAGCTTATCTATAGGTTCAAGTGTGCTGTGAAATAAAAAAAGTTGAAAACCATTGGTCTACCAGGGGTCCTCAAACTATGGCCCGCGGGCCACATGCATTGGTGTGAATTGTATTTGTTCCTGTTTTGTTTTTTACTTCAAAATAAGATATGTGCAGTGTGCATAGGAATTTGTTCATAGTTTTTTTTTTCTTTTTTGAGACAGAGCCTCAAGCTGTCACCCTGGATAGAGTGCCGTAGCATCACAGCTCACAGCAACCTCCAATTCCTAGGCTCAAGCAAGTCTCTTGCCTCCGCCTCCCAAGTAGCTGGGACTACAGGCGTCCACCACATCGCCTGGCCATTTCTTGGTTGCAGTTTTGTCATTGTTGTTTGGCGGGTCCAGGCTGGATTCGAAACCGCCAGCTCAGGTGTACATGGCTGGTGCCTCAGCCTGTCGAGCCACAGGCGCTGAGCCAGTTTTTTTGTTTTTTTTTAACTATAGTCCGGCCCTCTAACGGTCTGAGGGACAGTGAATTGGCCCCCTGTTTAAAAAGTTTGAGGACGCCTGGTCTAGACCATGCGGCCTCCAGGTAAGATCACCTAACTGCTTCCCTGTTGAGCCCAGGAGGTTAAGCTCCCAGCAACGAGCATCTTCTGACACCTTAAAGCCTTTGCCTGGAAGGTCAAGGTGACTCTCCCAACAGGTCAGCAGGGACACTCAGCTCATCAGGGACATCATGTGAAGGAGGTCCTGAGCCCCTTCCCTCAGCTGAAACCCAGAGTCCCCAGTGTACCTCTCAATGAAAGTCCTCACGCCTCATTCTTCCTGTGAAGGCCCCTAGGACAATGACGGTCCCCTTTATTGTCAGTGTGTCTGGCACACCAGGCTCTGCACTCTTTATTTGTGAGCTCATTTACTCTTACAAGAACTCTGTACATTGGCTGCTCTCATAATCCCCTTTTTTACACAAGGATCTGAGACCCAGAGACATAAGTAGCTTGCCTAAGGTCACACAGCAAGGGAGCACCGGATTCCAGGTCTATGGGACTCTACGCCACCACACTCTCCAAAACTTTACAATGCAAGGTTCAACACACACTCCATCCTCACCTGCTCCATCCATTCCCAGCTCACAGTCCTGGGTGTCACCCCACACCCGTGGATGATGATAATAAATCACTCTTTAATGGGCACCTTCTAAGGACTAAGCCCCTGTATCATCCATCTACACAACCCTCAATGTTGATACTGCAATTCCCATTTAGCAGATGAGAAAACTGAGGATCAGAAAGGGGAAGTGTCTTACTCACAGTCACACAGAGCTGGGAAGTGGGTGTGCCAGGGTGTGAACCCACGTCTGTCTGGTTCCAGAACCACTGCTCTTTCCAGGTAAGCCTGCACGACAGTTAGACCAGACCACCCCAGTGGACTAGGCATACATCCAACAGATATTTCCCAGCACCCAGGATGTGCCCAGCTCTGTTCCAGGAATAGTGCGTAAAAAAGACTGACCTAGCTCAGTGGTCAAGGCACCAGCCACATGCACTGAGGCTGGCAGGTTTGAACCTGGCCCAGGCCTGCTAAACAACAAAAAAATAGCTGAGTATTATGGCAGGCGCCTGTAGTCCCAGCTACTTGGGAGGCTGACGCAAGAGAATCTCTTTTTTTTTTTTTTTTTTTTTCGAGACAGAGCCTCAAACTGTCACCCTGGATAGAGTGCCATGTCATCACAGCTCACAGTAACCTCCAATTCCTGGGCTCAAGCGAGTCTCCTGCCTCCGCCTCCAAAGTAGGTGGCCACAACGCCTGGCCATTTTTTTGGTTGCAGCCGTCATTGTTGTTTGGCGGGCCCAGGCTGGATTCGAACCCGCAAGCTCAGGTGTACGTGGCTGGCGCCTTAGCCCGTTGAGCCACAGGCACCGAGCCAAGAGAATCTCTTAAGCCCAAGAGTTTGAGGTTGCTGTGAGTGAGCTGTGACACCACAGCACTCTACCGAGATTGACATAGTGTGACTCTGTCTCAAAAGAAAAAAAAAGAAAAGAAAAGAAAATGACTGACCTATCCCTGCCCTCATCAGCCCCATGGGGAACCACCAGGGACCCCCTGATGCTTTTTGGCCACTGCCCTAGAGCTCCATCTATAGTTGCCTCCCAGAGCTCCCAGTAATACCCCACACCTCCCTCTGTCTCTAAGGGCTTTCCAGCTAGCCTGCCCCGCCTCTATGAAACCAGCCTACAGCTCCTCACCTCAAGGTTTATTCCACCCTAAGATGCTTTACAACTAGCTTCTAACTGGGCAAACCAGACCAGCAGCTCTGGTGTCCTGGGCTTCCACTAGAGAAGCCCTCAGACCCGCACACCAAGCCCCCAAATGGCAGGGCTGCACCCACAGCCCCTTTGTTGAGGTGAGTGGTTTATAGACTGGCCCACCCTGACAAGCTGGCTTGGACCCTGCCCTGCGCTCTGAGAGGAAGGTACTATACCCTTCCCATGCAACAGTGAGCAAACTGATAAACAGAGACATTGGGGTTATGTCCAAGGTACTGCAGTGCTTGTTAAATTATCTGTTACCCCTGCTGTGCCACAATTCCCCTGAGGGCAGGATTATGTCTGTTTTGCACATGGTTATGTCTCCAGAATGCAGTGCCTGGCACAGAGCAGGAATCCAATAAACCATCTTTGGATGGATGAAGGGATGGGTGGATGAATGAATAGATAGATGAATGGATGATGGAGATGGACAGATGGAGGGATGAATAAACAAATGGATGGATGGATGGACAGATAAATGAATGGGTAGATGGAAGGCAGGATGATAGATGGTAAATACAGTTGAAAAGTAAGAGGTAGGCTCAGCGCCTGTGGCTCAACGGGCTAAGACGCCAGCCATGTACACCTGAGCTCGCAGGTTCGAATCCAGCTCGGGCCCGCCAAACAGCAATGATAGCTGCAACCAAAAAATGGCCGGGCGTGGTGGCGGGCGCCTGTAGTCCCAGCTACTTGGGAGGCAGAGGCAAGAGACTCACTTGAGCCCAGGAATTGGAGGTTGCTGTGAGCTGTGATGCCTCAGCAGTCTACCCAGTGTGACAGCTTGAGGCTCTGTCTCAAAAAAAAAAAAAAGAAAGAAAGAAAGGAAAGTAAGAGGCAAAGAACTAGCTGGCAATAATCCCTGCACACCCAGTCACCCACCCCCTCAGTGAAGAGGGAAGAACCTGGGATGCTGTTTTTCTACTAATTGTAAAATCCCCTGGCAAGGATTCCAGGAAAAGCAGAAAGGAGTATGTTGATTTTTCAGAGGCAGGAAGAAAAAGGAGTATCCTGTGGGTGATGAACTTTGAAACAGCACAATAAAGGCAGTAACACACAGAGTCTGATCAAACATTTTCCCTTTCCTAGAAACCACCATTTTGCCAGGGAATTTAATCTCCTCAGCCCTAAAGCACGTGTCTGGATTGGCATGGGGCAGGGGGATTGAAGTGGCAGCCACAAAACGTGCCCAGTGTTGTGAGCTCCCTGCCCTGTGGCTCTAGGGTGGGGCCTAGAAACAAAACCATGCCTGAGTCAATCCCAGCCATTCCCTGGGTCTTATCTGAGATCTGTGGCACACCTGCCAGGAGCCTAGAGACTTTGGTAGTTTATTCTCTAGTTTATTTGAAAGATACCTTGGCTCGGCACTCATAGCACAGTGGTTATGGTGTTGGCCACATATACCTAGGCTGGTGTGTTCAAACCTGGCCCAGGTCAGCTAAACAAAAATGACAACTGCCACAACAACAAAATAGCCAGGCATTGTGGTGGGCACCTGTAGTCCCAACTACTTGGGAGGCTGAGGCAAGAGAATCGCTTAAGCCCAAGAGTTGGAGGTTGCTATAACGACACAGCACTATACCGAGGGTAACTTAGTCAAACTCTGTATCAAAAAAAATAAAAAGAAAGATTCCATGCAGGCCAAGTGCAGTGGCTCATGCCTGTAATCCTAGCACTCTGGTAGGCCAAGGAGAGTGGATTGCCTGAGCTCACAAGTTCGAGACCAACCTGAGCAAGAGCAAGACTTCATCTCTAGAAATAGCCAGGTGCTGTGGCAGACCCCTGTATCCCAGCTACTTGGGAGGCAGAGGCAAGAGAATTACTTGAGCCCAAGAGTTGGAGGTTGCTGTGAGCTGTGATGCCATGGCACTCTACCCAGGGCAATAAAGTGAGACTCTGTCTCAAACAACAAAAGCAAAAGCAAGATCCCATGTGGACCCACAAATCCCCTAACTTCCGGTCAGTGGCATTGGCCAGCCAGCCTGATTCCGGGATAAGAGGGATGAGAAGCAGGCCCCCTCCCGCCCTCTCCCTGACCACAGCCTGGGGCTTCCAGCTTCCAGTACCGGAAGCAAGATTCAGAGATGAAACAACCGCACAGTCCCAGGAGAGCAGACTTTGAGTCCTGTGGCCCAGTTTTGTAGTTTCCAGAAAACTGTAAGAAAGGGGGAAGGAGAAAAAGTCTAGAAAGCACTGTGCTATCCTCACCCCACTTAGAGACATCTGCTGTCGGAATGGAGCATGTCATCGTGGTCTGACACAACAAAGTAAGGCGGCCTGCCACATCCAGCCTTGTCTATTTCCTAGAAATGGGAGGTTTGGGCTGACCCGGGGGCCAGGATGTGCCCTTCCTTACTATTGAGCATGTACTATGCACCAGGCTCAGTAACCCGCCTGGGATAACCCTCACAGCCATCTTGTTACTGCTATCTTCCTTGCCCACATGACTGTCCTGGACAGGAAGTCCTAGGAGAGACATCTGGGTCCCCTTGTCCCTTTTATCACCTTCTGGTGGCAGGGAAATGAATGGAACCAGTCACCCCCTTGTAAACTCTAAAGTCCCACTAACTGAAGACCAAGTGACTTACCCAAGTTCGCACCATCAAAAGGGACAGAGATGGGATTTGAAACCAAATCCAACTCCAAAGTCCCAATGTTCTCCACTAATAAGGTAGAAAGAATTGAATAGGCTTCTTTCCCCATAGTTGGGCAAACATCGGCACCCTGGGTTTATTTAAAAGTTAGCCACACTGACAAGGAGCAGGTTTTTCTTTTTCTTTTGAGACAGAGTCTCACTCTGTCGCCCAGGCTAGAGTGCCATGGTGTCATCATAGCTCACAGCAACCTCAAACTCCTGAGTTCAAGTGATCCTCCTGCCTCAGCCTCCCAAGTAGCTGGGACTATAGGCCCGCTCTGCTTACTTTTCTATTTTTAGTAGAGATGGGGTCCTGCTCTTGCTCAGGCTAGTCTTGAACTCCAGAGCTCAAGCAACCCGCCTGCCTCAGCCTCCCAGAGTGCTAGGATCACAGGTGATCCTGAGAGCAGGTTTTCGTGGTGCTCCCTCCCTCCCTCCAGTCTTGGCCAGTGCCCCATGTATCAGGAGCAAACATAAACCTCCGCCACATTCCTGCCCTCCCGATCTTTGTGGCTATTGAGGGAGGAAGTTAAGGGAGAGCTGTAGGGAACCTGGACTGTCCTGGGGGCACCTATTTGAACAATTCAGAGATTTTCAGAGGTGGAGCATCCTTAGCCACTTCCCTCTTTTCCCAGAGGGGAAACGAAGACACAGAGAGGGCAAGGATTTGCTCAAGGTCATACAGGGCATGGAGAATGGGGGAGGGGCAGAGGCAGCCTCCTGGCTGTAGGCCTGGAATCCCCACCCTCACCCCAGCTCAGCTCAAGCAAGCCATGATATTGGAACCCTTTTTTATCAGATGAAATGGAAGTTTATCAGATTTGAGCATCTATACTGCACAGGGGAAGAAAGGGGTAAGGGGAGCTGGGATGGGGGAGGTGGGCCATCTGACTTCCTGCCCCGCTAGGGTAGCAGAGGTCTCTACTGTGGCTGAGTTGGGCTTGGCTGGGCCAGGAGGAGGACCAGGGTCACCTGCAGAGCAGGTCCCAGTGTGGAAAGCTTCCTGTTTTCCTAGTCCCTTGGAATAAGGCTGCGTCTGTTCCTAAGACAAGGAAGGATGAGGGAAGGGGTCTCCCCCATTCTGCTCAAGGACAAAGTAGAAGGATGTCTGAGCAGGGTAGACGGGGACTCTCAGGTGGCAGCGCTAGGCCACCTGCCTTGGACCTATCCACTGAGCTCCTGAGACCTTTTCCTCTGAGGCTGGTCTCCTGGAATCCTACAGGTCTAAACCTAATCACTACTCCATACTTACGCACCCTGGGATACACCCCTTCCCCCAGGAGCTGCCTCTCATTGTGGTAGGAGGTATTCGTTCTGGGGGACACGCAGACTGGATTCAAATCCCTGCTTCCCTTCCTCCCGGACCTGTGACCTTGAGCAAGTTAGTTCTCAGCTTCCCCGAGACAGGGCAAGGCTTGAGTCCTTGTAGCCCAAGTTGGTTGCAAGGATTAAATATGAAAGCTATCTTGGCTCGGTGCCTGTAGCTCAGTGGTTAGGGTGCCAGCCACATACACTGGGGCTGGCGGTTTTGAATCAAGCCTGGGACTGCTAACCAACAATGACAACTACAACAACAAAAAATAGCCAGGTGTTGTGGCAAGCACCTGTCGTCCCAGCTACTTAGGAGGCTGAGGCAAGAGAATCACTTAAGCCCAAGAGTTGGACATTACTGTGAGCTATGACGCCACAGCACTCTACTGAGGGCGACATAATAAGACTCTGTCTCAAAAAACAAACAAACAAATAAATAAATAAACAAATATCAAAGCTCTGGCAGTCACAGAGGGACTGGAGACACCCCTTGGATAATTGCCTCTTTCCAGCCAGAATTGTCACCCACAGCCCTTGCCTCCTGATGAGGTAGCCCAGGCCCTGAGAGGTTGAGCAGCTTACCCAAGGTCCCATACTATTTAGAGGCAGAAGCAGGATTAGAAATCGTGTGCCGGGCGGCACCTGTTGCTCAGTGGGTAGGGTGCCAGCCCCATGTACGGAAGGTGGCAGGTTCAAACCCAGCCCTGGCCAACCTGCAACAAAAAATAGCCAGGTGTTGTCGTGGCCGCCTGTAGTCCCAGCTACTTGGGAGGCTGAGGCAAGAGAATCACTTAAACCCAAGAGCTGGAGGTTGCTACAAGCTGTGATGCCACCGATAAAGTGAAATTCTGTCTCTTAAAAAAAAAAAAGAAAGAAAGAAAGAAAGAAAAAGAAAAAGAAAACTCTGGAAGATCTCTGGGAGAGGAAAAAATAAATAAATAAAATTAAAAAATAGAACTTGTGCTTCCAGAGTCCTATTGCAAACCCAGCCCAGAGGCAACAAATGGAAAAAGCACTGAAATCAGGACTCAGCCAAGACAGGCCCTAGTCTTAGATATGCCATGACACAGAGTGTGACCTTGGATGGTGACTTTGGGTGATGTGAGCTGTCAGCTTTCTAACTGATTACTTCAGCATCATTGACCAGCTATGTGACCCTGGGCTTGGCTTCCTCATCTGTGAGCTAAGGGCGGTCAGGAGGACTCAGTGAGGCACAGTATACGTGGTGCCTGGCCCAGAGCTCGGCATATGGCGAGGGCCCCACACATGGCAATGTAGGGATGGGGTTAGTGCTGAAAGTCAATATTATCATTACATAATAATTATAACTATTATTATGCTGCTATTGTTGTTATCATTAGGACAGGAAGAAGATGGACTAGGACTATCATCGGAACCACTTGCCCACATGACTGTCCTGGAGTGAAGGTCCTGGGAGGGGACGTCAGGCCAGAACAGTCATCCTCCTGGGAAGCCCAAAGTCCCACTCCACATAGCCAGAAGGACTGCTGTCCTCACACACAGAGCAACCCAGCCCTTAGGGGACCAGAAGAGATGTGGTGACCCCAGCCAAGCCTCAGGAGACCCTGATCTGGGGCCAAAGCTGGGGAGGCAGCTGCACCTCTGCAGCCCTGATACTTCTGTCCAGATGTTCGAGGCTTCTCTGGAGGAAAAACCCGGGTCAGAGGAGCCAGCCTTGATGTACAGCGTGCTCTGTCAGGAGCCAGGAGGGAGCGTCTGACTCTGTGTCATCTCTGGGCTGTGTGACCCCAGGCAGGCCACCTGACCTCTCTGAGCCACAATTATGGTGACTGCAGTTCCAGCCCTGCCCAGCTCTCCAGGCTGTGGTGAGCACCCTTAGGACAACAGACGGGGACTTGCTCTGTGGAGCATCAAGCCATTCAAGACGAGGCACTACCCTTAATCGGCAGGCAAGGCGAGGTGGGGACGTAGCACACGAGCGGCCACTTGGAAGAAGGAAACAGACGCAAGGCCCAGGGGCCTCCTGTCCCTCTGCCATACCCAACCACACCTCCCATCTCCTTTGTGGCTTCAGAACACCGAGGTCAACAGCATCATTTTACAGCTGGGAAAACCGAGGCTCCAGGAACTCCATGGCATTGGTGACGCTGGGCCAATATTTGCAACCCTCCCTCTGCAGTTCAACACCTGCTACTCAGAGAGTCATTAGTCCTGGTCCTGGGCTGTGGCAGCTAGGGGGCTACTGGAGGCATAAACTGATCTGCCAAGGAGATGATGCAAGTGACAGAAAGCTCTGACAGGGACACGTGTGGCCCCAGGTTCCTGAGACCCCAGCCAGCCAGATGGCCTAAATGCCTCCCTCACCACCACTGCCTCACCACACCCAGCAGGATCCCCTCTTTAGGAGGCCCCCTCATCCTATGACACTGAGAGCTCGGCTAGGCTCTAGGACCATAGTCTCCTGGTTGGCATCCCAGCTCCCCCCTTTTCAAGCTGTGAAATCTCAAGTAGGTTACTTAACCTCTCTGTGCCTGTTTCCTCAGCTATACAAGAGAGATAACAACTATTTACCCCGCAGGGGTGTCAGAGAATTAAATGCATAAATACACAGCCTGGGCTTTGTTTGCAAAGTACTTGGCACCAAGTGCTCAACAAACACATCATCATTCACCAGATGTTGGCCACACTCATAAAAGAGGCTGCCTCCCAAAGCAGTGAGCACTCCGTCACCGGAGATGTTCAAGTGGAGGCTAAACGGTCACCTGTTGGGGATTCATGACCAGGACAACTGGGTGACCTTTAAGATGTCTCCCACCAGGGAACCCATAAAACTCCCCTGTGAAGCTGCTGCTGCCTGTGTATTCCTGCTGTGGTCAGGAGAGGGTTGGAAGGGACCACAGAGAGGGACAGCGGGAGAAACAGCCAGGAGCAGGCATAGGGCAGCAAGGAAGGGGCAGCAGGCAGGCAGTCGCCTGTCCTGGCTTCCTGGCCCTGCCTACCACCATTGTACTTGGCATCGTTCCCGCTCCACCAAGCCTCAATTTCCCCCGCTGTAAAATGATGCTGTTGACCTCGGCGTTCTGAAACCACTTCAAGCTGCAACCCTCAAACTCTGTGACCCTAGGAAGGGAACGTCCCCAGCACACGCACCCCCTTGAAGATTCCCTCTGCATCCTTGCTCTGGGTTGCATTGCCCTGCCCTGCTAGGGCGTCGCAGGGTTGGGGTCACATCCATGGAGGTACCCAGCATGCTCTCACCGAGTCCTTGCCAAGGCACTCAAGCCCCTGGGAGGGGACAGAGTGTCCCTGGGCCCATAGAGCCCCAGGGCATCAACAGTGGCAGAGACCACCCTCCTCAAAGCTTCTGTGACCAAAGGATTGTCCTCTGACTCAGCAAGGGACAGAGGTGGCTAAAAACTGAGAGAAGACTGACCTGGATCTGTAGGGTCCAACACAGTCCTCAGGGCAGGGAGCTCAAGGGACCAGGCAGGCTCCACGGCAGGTAAGGGTCCTGTCTGTCGCAGCAGCTGGTAAGCAGGTGAGCCCCGATTGGGTGCACTGGCTTCTGGGCGGGCTTCTGAGTCATTCACCTGCCAGACCTGCTGGGCAAGAGAGAGGGAGGGGCAGAAGGCGGCCCTGGCAATCCAAGGGGAGCAGCTAGACTGAGTCAGGGCCAGCTAGGTTTCTCCAGCCTGAGATGACCAGGAAGTTGGTCTGGGGGAACAAAGTTGGGGCTTCCAGAGGGCTCTGAGCAGCAAGGCTAAGCTCTGACCACTACCCACTGGCCTGGAAAGGGGCCCAGGACACGGGCCCAGGAGAGGGCTAGGGAGCCACCGTGGGCTAGAACCTTTTGAATCAGAGAAGGTAGAAAGGAGTATGCTTCAAGGTTAGAAAATTCAGGTTTCAAATCCATGTCCTGGCCAGGTGCGGTGGCTCACACCTGTAATCCCAGCACTCAGGGAGGGCGAGGCCGTTGGTTTGCTTGAGCTCAGGAGCTCCAGACCAGCCTGAGCAAGAGCGAGACCCTATTTCCACTAACAATGGAAAAATTACACCTGAATAGTATTCAGCCATAAAAAGATGGAGACTTTACCTCTCTATGACATTATGACTTTCTTCTATGTTTACCTAGATGGAGTTGGAATATTATTCCTTTTTTTTTTTTGGAGACAGAGTCTCACTTTGTTGCCCTCCATAGAGTGCTATGGTGTCACAGCTCACAGCAACCTCCCACTCTTGGGCTTAAGCGATTCTCTTGCCTCAGCCTCCTGAGTAGCTGGGACTACAGGCACCTGCCACAATGCCTGGCTATTTTATTTATTTATCTTTTTTTTGAGACAGAGCCTCAAGCTGTCACCCTGGATAGAGTGCTGTGGCATCACGGCTCATAGCAACCTCCAATTCCCAGGCTCAAGCACGTCTCCTGCCTCCACCTCTCAAGTAGCTGGGACTACAGGCACCCGCCACAACGCCCAGCCATTTTTCAGTTGCATCTGTCGTTGGCCCGGGCTGGATTCGAACCCGCCAGCTCAGGTGTACATGGCTGGCGCCTTAGCCCGCTGAGCCACAGGTGCCGAGGCAACATCTGGCTATTTTTTTGTTGCAGTTTGGCCGGAACCGGGTTCAAACCCGCCACCCTTGGTATATGGGGCCGGTGCTTTACTCACTGAGCCACAGGCACTGCCTGGAATATTATTCTTCTTAGTAAAATATCTTAAGAATGGAAATAAAGGTGGCACCTGTGGCTCAAAGGAGTAAGGCACAGGCCCCATATGCTGGAGGTGGCGGGTTCAAACCCAGCCATGGCCAAAAGCCACAATAAAAAAAAAAGAATGGAAAAAAAGCTATCCAATGTACTCAATATTATTATGAAACCAATATATAAACACTCATATGAATGATAAAACACTTAGTCTAACAAAGGGGAGCAGAGAGGAATGAGAGGGGAGGGGGAAGGTGATTAGGAAAGGGAGAGCATTTTGGTGGGGTCTCACCTAATGTGCACAATGCAAGGGTACATTACAAAATAAGAGTTAATTATAAATGTCTTACCATAAAAAAATAAGTAAGTGAGGTGATGGTTATGTTAAACAGGTTCATTTAAGCATTGTATATCAAATCATCATATTATACCCCATAAAATGTATACAGTATGATTTAATTAAAAAGTAAATTTAAAAACAAAAAATGTATATATATAAAACATAGAAAAATCAGTCAGACACTATGACGGATGCCCATAGTCCCAGCTACTGGGGAGGCTGAAGCAAGAGGATCACTTGAGCCCAAGAGTTTGAGGTTGCTGTGAGCTATGACACCATAGCACTCCATCTAAGGCAATAGACTGAGACTCTGTCTCAAAAAAAAAAAAAAAGAAAAAAAGAATCCATGTTCTTTCTAGCTATGTGACCTCCTATGAATGGCCTTATGGCTCCAAGCTTCAGGGGTAACTGTAATAGTTCTTACCTGAAGAACTATTGTGACAATTATATGAGACCATTAGGGAGAGGGCTCCTGGTTCCTAGGGGATAGGACGCAAGGGTGGCTCTGATTGCAAAGACCCCCTCAAAGGACAGCAGAATGAACATGGTCAGGAACTTGGCCTTATTTGAATTTTCATGGTCAGCATTGATCACCCCCAGATTTTAACCAACATCTTCTGAATTGATTCAAAGCTCAGGTATCTAGATATCAGGAAAAATGCATTTAACCACCAACACTCTGTCCTTCTCCTGTGCCAAGAACCCAGGCTGGGGACTCAAAGGTAGATGGCCCCTGCCCTCAGCATTCTCACAGGCCAGCAGTTTGCACATAGATGCTCCAATTTCACACCCAAGCCCAGCTCTACTTTTTGTTACAGCAACAGCAACCAAAGCCTCCGGGCCTTAGACTGAGCTTGGCACACTGTGGCCTATGAGCCAAATTCGGCCCATCACCTGTTTTTGAAAGTCAAAATTGAAATATAGCTATACTTGTTTACTAATATTATGACTTTCACAGCTCCTGACCTGGAGATACAACAGCACAACAGAGTGGTGACGAGACTCTAGGACCTACAAAGTCAGAAATATTTATGATCTGGCTCTTGACAGAAAAAGTTTGCTGACCTCTATCTTTGATAATGAAAATAATAACAATGAGAATCCTGACCATTGGATCGTACATATTTCACACTCAAAAAAATTTTTAGACCAGGTGTGGTGGCTCATGCCTGTAATCCTAGCACTTTGTGAGGCCGAGGTGGGTGGATCTCCGGAGTCCATGAGTTCGAGACCAGCCTGAGTCAGAGCGAGACCTCATCTCAAAAAATAGCTGGGTGTTGTGGTGGGTGTCTGTAGTCCCAGCGACTCAGGAAGCTGAGGCAAGAGAATCATTCGAGCCCAAGAGTTTGAGGTTACTGTGAGCTGTGATGCCACAGCACTCTACTGAGGGCAACAAAATGAGACTCTGTCTCAAAAATAAATAAATAAAATAAAATAAAAACTTCTTCATGCGTGTTTTCATATAAGCCTCACGACAATGTTTCCCCCTTTTGCAGAAAGGGAAACTGAGGTTTCTGAGAGAAAAAGGAAGTTGCCCAAGGTCACACCGCCATTCTGTAGTAGATGGATATTTTGAATTAAGGGTTGACAGAATCTCAAACCTCTGGCTCCTCTAGGTACCCGAGTGTGGCAAGATCCTGGGTTGAAAAATCATGCAGGTTGGGAGAGTCAAGGCAGGCTTTACTGATCTGACTCCCTCCCCGGAGGCTGAAACCTTTGGGCCCGAGCCAGCCTGCCCTGGTTTCAGTCCAGGCTCAGCCTGTAAACGACAACAGGAACAAGCAGGAGAATCACATGCGACTGTGCACATAGAGCACCCTGGACAGCCCCGGCAGGCAGGATGCCCTCCGTCCTGCTTGGAACTCTGAAACTGTCATCATTATTTGAGCTCTTGGAGTGTAAGTGACCTGGAAGGAAGGTGGATAACGGCCGAAGAAGTAGCAGAGTGGGAGAGGGAGAGCTCTCGCTCTGGGAGGACCCGGCCAGAGCAGGGAGGGCTGATTCCTAGTTCCAGGACCTTGCAAGGAGGGATGCTACCCAACCATCCTGCTACCCACCCCCCACTTTCATTCCCACATGCACTTGCCCTTAGCCCTGGCTAGAGGAGGCAGCCACAGCCCAGGTCAGGGGACATGGAGGGCAGGGTGGGGCAGCCAGAGTTTCTGCGGAAACTTGGACCAGTCCCCCAGTCTCCCATCTTTCTTTCTTTCTTTTTTTTTTTTTTTTTGAGAGATGAGGTATCACTCTATCACCCAGGCTGATGCAGTGGTATAATCATAGCTCACTGCAGCCTTGACCTCTTGGGCTCCAGCAGCAATCCTCCTGCCTCAGCCTCCTGAGTAACTGCGACTATGGGTGCATGCCACCATACCCAGTTTTGTTTTTTGTTTTTTAGATGGGGTATTTCTGTGTTGTCCAGGCCTTTCTCAAACCCCTCCTGCCTCAGCCTCCCTAGTAGCTGGGACTACAGGCATGAGCCACCATACCTGGCTCTGCAGTCTCCCATCTTCTGAAAGGTCAAAAGCCCTCTGGAATATCCTCCTGCCCTCTAGGATAGGGGATGGGATCGTCTCTTGCCCCTCTTCCCCCACCACCCCCAAAGCCCATGGGGCTGAATATTAATTGAGAAGGAGCTAAGAGCTCAGGAAAAAGAAAGAAAGAAAGAAAGAAAATCAATAAATCCACCTCCGCTTCTTTTTCACAAACTGTTGGTCACTGCAGGAGGTGAAGGGCGACTTGCTATTTCCCTGCCCTCCTAAGCCACATTTTACTCCATGAGGGTAGAGGGCACAAGTCTCCCAGAGCACTTTGGCAATACCCATTTGCCAACAGTGGCTGTGCCCACCCCCAGCTACTTGCTTATTCACTGAGACATTGCCCCTGAGACCCTACTCACCAAGCCATTTCTTCTCAGCCATTACTGGGATGAAAAGCAGTGACATGATGGGCTTGCCACCAGCTGCAACTGAACTTTGATTTAGAAATAGTATCTAGGCCAGCAGGGTGACTCACATCTATAATCCCAGCACTATGGGAGGCAGGAGGATCGCTTAAGGCCAAGAGTTCAAGACTAGCCTGGGCAATAGCAAGATCCTATCTCTACAAAAAATTTAAAAACCATCCCCGGGCGTGGAAATGTACTCCTGTAGTCCCAGCTACTCAGGATGCTGAGGCAGGAGGATCTCCTGAGAAATTCGAGGTTACAGTGAGCTATGATGACGCCACTGCCTTCTAGCCTGGGAGACAGAGTAAGACCTGTCTCAAGGAAAAAAACACACAAAAAAGAAATGCAGAATAAATATTTGCTGAGTGTATAATCTCCCAAGGCCAGCATTTCTCAACCTCGGCACCACTGACACTGACACACCAGACTGGGTACCTCTATGTGGAGCGGGTGATGGGGTGTCCTGCACGCCACGGGAGGTTCAGCAGCATCCCTGGCCTCCACCCACAGATCTCCCACACTTATGTCACCCCAAAATGTCTTCAGACACGGCCAAATGCTCCCTGGGGCCCCCAGTTGAGGATCCCTGCTCACAGCCACCAGTTTCATGCCATTCCTGCACCAACTTTCTCAGACCAGGTGTGATTAGCCGCTTTATCACTAAGAAGACTGAGGCTTGGTACTATCAAAAGAACGTGCCCCATGGCGAGCAGTTAATGCTCAAGTTCACAACAGAAGCAGAAATGAGGGCTGTATCGAGGGGCTGGAAAAACAAGTGACGCTGGGCAGTGGGGACTGGGCTGAGGACCACTGCCCAGAGGCTCTGAGCAGCAGCTGGCTGGAGGCTCCTCCTCACTCATCTCCAGCAGCACGTGGCCTCCAAGCTAAGCAGGTCCCTGGGCCAGGTCAAGGTGGTGACCTAACTAGGGCCCAGTCTGACTTTTTTTTTTTTGAGACAGAGCCTCAAGCTGTCACCCTGGATAGAGTGCTGTGGCATCACAGCTCACAGCAACCTCCAATTCCTGGGCTCAAGCGAGTCTCCTGCCTCCGCCTCCCAAGTAGCTGGCGCCCGCCACAACGCCCGGCCA
>CAUYON010194130.1:0-33453 GCA_963573935.1 Arctocebus calabarensis | reverse complement strand
GTATTCCATGGTATACATGTACCACAATTTATTAATCCATTCGTGGGTTGATGGGCACTTGGGCTTCTTCCATGACTTAGCAATTATGAATTGGGCTGCATTAAAAAATCTGGTACAAATATCTTTGTTATAATGTGATTTTTGATGTGAAGACTCTGTGAAGGGAGAACCATCCTTTGTGTGATAGATAAACTTTATCTACAGATAAATAGTAGAACCTCTATAAGTTGACCTCCCCTAGGGACTGTAACAAACTGGTCAACAGATCAGGGTGGTCAACATAAGGAACGAGGCCTGATTTACTGAAGCATACATGTGGTGCATGTCCAGTCTGTGAAAATTAGGTCAACTTAAGGAGATGGTCAGTGGAGGGAGGTGGTCAGTTGGGGAGGTTCTACTGTGTGTGTGTGTGTGTGTGTGTGTGTGTGTGTGTGTATGAACTTACTTGCTTTTCATGGTATCCTCAGGAGATAAGCACAGTTATTATCCTTATCTTTGGGGCACAGAAAAAGTTACCAAAGTGTGTAGCTGATGAGTGGCAGAGTGAGGATTTGGGCCCAGCAGGTCTGTGCCCATGATCCTTATGGCATGTGTTATAACCACAACACTGTGTGTGCCTCAAACGTACCCAGCACTAATCCACATAAACCAAAGCAAGTTCTCCTGCGAGAAACAGTGGCAAGTGAAAGGTGAGCGCACTGTCTCCAGCAGATTTGTCTTCTTGGGTGACTCCAGCCCACCTGAATATGACAGTTTGCACTGTAAAGGGTAAAGCATATCATAACATTAAAAATAAATGATTTAAGTCAATTAGAGTTATGTGAAAGAAGGGAATACGTACACGAATGCTTCCTATCCCTGGCTTTTAGAAGACTGAAAAGCTTTAATGGAGTTGCCACAGAAGAACACTAGATGCGTGATCACTAGTAACAGATTCAAACTAGCTCTGGTGGTGGCAAAACATTGAGAGGCCGACAAGTCCAGGAAAAATTAATCAAAATTGGTGAGGAATCCGGGGGATACGCGGGATTGCAGTAGGGCCTTGAGAACATTCTCTGCCTCTCACTCTGCCTCCCTCCCGGCCCCCCAAGGCTTCTTTCTGTTATGTAGATTTTCTACATTGTTGGAAAGTGGCTCCTGAGAGCTCCTGGGTCTCGCCTTGTGGAACACTCCAGAGATAGACTACCTGGCTCATTGCTGTGCGTCCCCTCCTGTGCCAGCCCTGAATGCAGCACCACCGACTCAGATACTTATGGGGTGCAGGCTTATTTAGGACTAAACCAGACTGAGTGGGAGGTGATGAATCAGAAAGCCACACTCTGCCTGCAGGTTGGGGGCTGTACCCGTGGACCATGGGTCAGTGCAGACAGGCATGGAAAAGCTCCAAGGCCTCGCTCATCCAAGCAAACCAGGACATCGGGGTCTTTAAGAGGGAAATGGCCACACTTTTAAGTTTTGGCAACACATGAAAACAAAACCATTCCATGCTTGGTGAGAGAAATAGTCTGGGTTATGGCCTTAGGGCAGCCAAATGTTCACCTCTGCCTTTGACCACGCGACTTTAGTAGAAAGTTTGGGATACTAGAAATAGCCTGATGTGGGCACGTTCACAAGATGGGATCACAGCAGTGAGAGCCATATAAATATGGACGTTCCCATGCAAGCCACGTGGATGGGGTTAGAGCCCCTCCCAGAAGAAGGGATGTGTTGGACCAGCAGAGGGGAAAGGAAGAGTGCTGGCACAATGAGTGAGTGTCCACTGGACAGCACTGAATAAAGAAAGATGCTGGACAAGAGACAGAGAAAAGGAAGGCCACGAAGGACACGTTCTCTCTACCGAAGTGTAGTCGGGTCCCCTGTAGTGCTGGTGTCTGCAAGAAATCTTGCTCTTTCTGCTTTAACTCTTAAAGTCAGGCTTTCTCAATCTCAACACTGCTAACATGTTGGGCAAGATCATTTTTCCTGGCCAGGGTAGGGTGAGGGGTGTTCTGCACAGGAGCAGAAGCCAGTAGCTATGCTCCCCCCACCCTCCCTTCTCACAGTTACAACAATACAGCGTCTCCAGACATTGCCAAATGTCCCCTGGGCACACTGGGAGCCTTTGGTTTAAATATTGCCCACTGTGCATAAAGTACTTCCTGCATCAAAATATTGTTTTAAACTTTTTTCTTGGAAATAATTTCAGCCTTTCAGAAAAGTTGCAAAAATAGTACAAAAAAAAAAAAAATCTCATGCACTATTCACCTAGATCCTTCCAAAATAACATTTACAATGTTTATCATTATTTTTCAAATTGCCTGTATCTATTTCTATTTCTGTGTGTCTGTGTGTGCGCAGTTTTTTGAACTAATTTTGAATCAACTGCATACACGAGATCCCCTCCAACGTGTATTCCTTAAAATAAGGCCATTCTCTTACATAACCACTTGATGCTACTCGGAATTGGGAAAATGACGCTGCTGTAGCCCTGTTGCTTATTTACTTGCTTTATTTAGATGTTTCCGACTCTTCCCTTAAAGTCATTTATAGCAAGAAAACAACATTTTTCTTGGTCCAGAATCTCACAGATTGTCATGAAATAATCTCTTTCCTTGTCATATCTCTTTACTGCCTTTTAATCAGAAATGATTCCTCAGTCTTTTTAGTTTTGTTTTCTTTTTTTTTCTTTTTTGTCTTTCATAGCTCTGATGTGTTTGAAGAGTACCGACCAGGTTTATTTTTGGCAAGACGTCCCTCGGTTTGATGTATATTGCTTTGGAAGTAATAGCTGTCTTCCGTTTGAGCTGATCTGACCCTTCCGGACACTGTTCTGAGTCTGGGTGTTTGCAGTCTTCCTGTCACGCGTGTTCCCAGTTACCCCTGCAGGGTCCACACTTCCCTTTAATGTCCCCATCACTGGGGCAAGTTGGTTTACCAGCCCCCTTCTAGGGAAGTCCCCCCTCCACCATTCCCCGCCGCTGTCTCTGAGACTGTCCTGACCTGTGTGTTTGCTTTTTTCTGCCCTTGTCTCTTTACCTCTGTTGCTGGGGGTCTCCCAGGGACAGACATGTGGGCACAGCTGTGTCCTAGACATGGGCTAGGGGCAAAGTTCTCGCTCCTTGTTCCCGCAGAATGACAGAGTGGGGGGGGGTTTCGACAGGACTTTCTGAAAGGTGAGACAGGGTGTGGGCTGCACTGCACTGTAGTCAGACATTCTTACGTGCTCCTGGGCCAAATCCACTCATTTCTGAAGTCCGAACACACTGTTGTCCTGCAGCGTCCCAGATCACGTCAGCCCCTTTTCACCCGCTTCCAGGCCCTGAGTGTTAAAAGCACATGTTCTTTCTTCCACCCTCCCCTGGCTGCCCCAGCATCACCCGCTCTTCTTGGAAATGCTTAGACATGCCTGCACACAAGTGCGCGCACACACACACGCGTACACTCACGTGTTCACGGACCCATGAAGACACAAGTACCTGCTCCCACACTCACTAACACACGTGCATATTCATACCTGTACTCTCTCCCCCGCACTCATGCTCACGCTTGCACACACACATGCACACAGATTTGCATGCTCTGACATGCTCATAACACACCCTTGAACACTCTTGAACACTCTCGCACATCATGAACACACATATGTATCTATACAAACACACTCCCTCTCTCTTATTAGGCATAAGGCATAATGTAACACCAAATTTAGGAATAAAAAAGTCCCTTTTTGTGGGGTACAGTCCTGTTAGTTCATCTTGTTTCGTGATGAAACAAAACATTTAATGTCTTCATTCAGGTTAATGGTGACATCACAGTTGTCTCCAGAACACAGCAGACTTGGTTTATAGAAATGTGGCTGAACACACACACACACACATCATTTTGGAGATTATTTTGAAAGAAAGGAAGTATGCCCAAGAGGTGTGCTGAAGTCCCCATATTCAAAGACAGAAAATTGCTAGTAACTTTTAAATCTGCATTTTCTAATTTGCAGTCTGCCCTATATGATTCTCTGTGATTTGGGGCATATATTAGTATCATCTGCACTTCCATTGACTTAATAACAGTTTTTCTCTATTTCGAATCTTTTAATCTGAGCTTTGCCCTAAGCAATCATTTCCATGAAAGTCACTGTTTTACATACTAATTGCATTTTCCCCCCAAACATTAAGATAAATACATAACTGATAGCAAGTTTAAAGATTGTTCTGTGTTTTACCCCAAATTATCTCTTATTCTGCATTTGCACTTGGGCAAACCCTGGCCTCAGGCCCAGGAGCAGATGGAGCAGGCAGATCTGATATCAGCAGCTTTTTCTACCCTGATTGGAATCTCCTCATTGGGTCCTCTGTCTTGCAACTTAGATCGATCGAGGGCATCCAGAAAAGGCGGAGGAATGGTTTCCTGAAATTCTGAAAGGGTGAATCCAAAGACAAAGAAAGGAAGGTTCTTTGCAGCCATTAAACACAGTGGAACATTTGAGGACAGAAGACTGAGAATAATAAATGATGAGTTACTACACCAGACCTACTGGATAGTTTCCAAGACAGCATCCTCCTTGATCAGGTGCATTGCTCTAGACCAGGGCATTCCTGGGCTTCTTGTCAATCAACCAGCATCCAACTAAGCCTTTCCCACCTGTAAGCATAGATGTCCCTTTTCCAATAAATATAAAACTCCAACAATTTTTCTCCACCCTCCTTCCCAGAGGTGGTGGTGGTCACACCATTCCTTAAGGATCTCTCCCGCTCTGTCTCCTCCAAGCCACCAAAACAACAAATACATGAACTTTACATAAGGTAGTTCAGCTACCCAAAAGCATAAGTCATTTTCTAATTTCATAATATGAATTATTGAATGTGCATTTATTTTTATTTTTTGGTTTTTATTAAATCATAACTGTGCACATTGATGCTTTTATGGGGTTCAGTGTACTGATTTGATATACAATGTGAACTGCTTGCATTGAACTGATTAACACATTTATCACAATTATTTTCTTAATAGTTTTGAAATGTGCCATTGCATCATGTACATTATGTGAGGTCTCCCCATATACTGTCCCTCCTCCCGCCACCCTCTCTCCCCTCCTCTCTCTCTCTCCACTTCTCTTCTACTTTCTGGACGATTGTTATGTTTTACCATTCATATGAGGTGCTTATATATTGATTTCATAGTAGTATTGAGTACTTTGGATACTTTTGTCCCATACTTGAGATACTTTGCTAAGAAGAATATGTTCCTGCTCCATCCAGATAAACATAAAAGATATGAAGTCACCATTTTTTATGGCTGCATAGTATTCCATGGTATACCTATACCACAATTTGTTAATTCATTCATTGGTAGATGGGCACTTGGGCTGTTTCTATGTCTTGGCAATTATGAATTGGGCTGCAATAAACATTCTGGTGCAAATGTCTTTATTATAAAATGATTTGTGATCATCTGGGTATATACCTAGTAGAGGAATTGAAGAATCAGACAGTAGGTCTACTATTAATTCCATGAGTATTCTCCAAACTTCTTTCCAAAATGTCATATTAATTTGCATTCCCACCAGCAGTGTAGAAGTGTTCCCTTCTCTCCACATCCACACCAACATCGGGAGTTTTGGGATTTTGTTATGTGGACCAATCTTACTGGAGTTAGATGATATCTCAAAGTGGTTTAAATTTGCACTTCTCTGATGATTAAAGATGATGAACATTTTTTCATGTGTTTATAGGCTATGCGTCTGTCTTCTTCAGAGAAATTTCCGTTCAAAAATCTTGCCCACATAGAAATAGGTTTATTTGTTCTTTTCTTACTGATTAGTTTGAGTTCCCTGTGGATTCCTTTGTCGGAAGCATGACCTGCAAAAATCTCCCATTCTGAAGGTTGTCTCTTTGCTTTACTTACTGTGCTCTTGGCTGTGTAAAAGCTTTTCAGTTTGATCAGATCCCAGTAATGTATTTTTGGTGCAGCTTCAATTCCCTGGGGGGGAGGGCCTCCTCATACAGTATTCTCCTAGGCCAATTTCTTCAAGTGTGTTCCCTACACTTTCTTCTAGTGTTTCATGTCTTAAGTTCAAATCTTTTATCCAGTGAGAATCAATTTTTGTTAATGGTGTAAGGTGGGGGCTCCAGTTTCAGTCTTCTACAGGTCGCCAGCCAGTTTACCCAGCACCATTTGTTAAATACGGAGTCTTTCCCCCACTGAATGTTCCTGATAGGCTTATCAAAGATCAAATTATGGAAGCCTTCATCAAGAAAACAGAAAGAGGGCAGCGCTTATGGCTCAAAGGAGTAGGGCGCTGACCCCATATGCCGGAAGTGGCGGGTTCCAACCCAGCCCTGGCCAAAAACTGCAAAAAAGAAAAAAAAAGAAAAAGAAAACAGAAAGAGAGGAAGCCAACAACTTAATGGGTCATCTCAAGCAACTGGAAAAGGAAGACTATTCCACCCCCAAACCCAGCAGAAGAAAAATAAACAAAATCAGGGCAGAATTAAATGAAATTGAAAACAAAAGAATCATTTAGAAGATCAATGAGATAAAAAGTCGGGTTTTTGAAAAGATTAACAATATTGATAAACCTTTGGCCAACCTAACAAGAGACCGAAAGGTAAAATCTCCAATGTCATTTATCAAAAACAATAAAGGAGAAATAACAACAGACACCTGAATGTTCATTTTAATGCTAAATATATCCCCAGGATTCTAACATACACACACAAGCACCCCAACCCTGAGATTGCTGTCCAAATAGACGTTTAACATAACTTGAAAAAGGAAACCCAAGGAAGCACAAAGTGCTGTTGATGACAGTGCTGCCCTCCTGATGAAGTCAGATGCTGTGACTCCCAGATCATGTAATGAACCAAAGCCCCAGCTTCGAGGCCTTGGAGGAAACTGGGGGTTCCTGAAAGACCTCCTTAGGATCTGCGCCTGCCACTAGGAAGAGAGCTCGGAATTCTTCAGAGAGGAGGATTTCCAAGAAAAAGTGCCTTTCTAGAGCTGGAATAAGTCTCTCTGTGGCTACCGCTGAAGTCCAACCCGTCCTCTGGTCTGGGCACTATTGTAATCCTATAGTTCAGGACTCTGTCTCCACCCACTAGGTGCCAGCAGCTCCCACCCTCGGCTGTGACAACCACAACATCCCCGAGCTTTGCCAAGTGCCTGTTTCCTCTGGGCAGGCTGAGCTGCCAGCAGGCGAGCCAGCTGCGTGAAGGAGGCTGCTCTGTCATAGGAGGAAATGAGGTCGGGGTGCTGAGCAAAGCAGAAACACAGGAAGGGAAAGGAGGGTTGAGATGAGATTTGAATCCTCAGTGTGTCTTCCTGTTTTCCCAAGGCTTGATTATCCTGCTGCTTCTGCTACTTGGGGATATGCCCTGGAATTCTCCCCCCAGACACCTGCTCCGGGTGATCATCTGCCTGTCCCAGACCCGTCCCTGTTTTTCCTGCTCACTTCTGGATCACAGAGGCTGCCCCTTCCAGGTCCCTTTGCTTTCTGGCTTCTAGACACACCTGCATGAGTCCATTATGAGGTTCTGGAGGAGCCGGGGAGGGAGAGTGAAGAGGAGGAATGGCACAGAGCATCTCTTTTTACACCCAGGGCCTGTTCTTCTCTGCTTCCCCTGCAGCCTGTGCTACAGCCATGTCTTCTCAATGGCTCTGGCTCTCCTGAGGAGCCCCTCCCACTATGTCCCATTTCACCCTCCATGATGGGCCCTGGCCTCTGGAAGACCCCTTTCCTGGGGCTGGCAGCGGCTCCCTACTGCAGTGAACATCTGAGTCTCTCACCCTCAGCCTTTTGCCTTGGGCGTCTGAACTCTTGCATCATTATGGAATCAATTCCTTGTGTTTGAGCGCCTCTGTTGAAATAACTACAGTGGTTTCTGCCTTTCTGGTCAGATCCTGAAAGCAAGTTTGCTTTCTGGTTTTGTAGTCCGAAGAATCCGGACCAAAAAAGGTGAAAGGAAAAACCCTTATAAAGCAGGATGGGCCAGCCCTCCCAAGCTTTGAGCCTGTTTCTGTGTCACTTAAACAGAGGTTGACAGTCCCTGCCCAACTTCCCCTCACGGACCGGTTTTGAGAAGTGGGTTTGCAATATTTTTTTCGGATTCATGCCACTGGAATGCAAGTTCACTGTGGGCTTCTATTCTGACTGTTTGGCCATATGGAAACCTAGTACCTGGACCAGAACTGGGCACATGACAAGTATCTGTTAAATGAGTAAGGAAAACTGTGGTCATATGCAGGGATTGCTACCAGTATTTCAGTTTTATAAATAGAATAGAATACCAAACTCTGTTCTATCTAAATACAGGACATTTCATACGGTGGTTCTGTGTATTCTGTGTGTGTATGTGCGCCAACTTGCATTGCAGAAAGCACTTCTTACAATAGACCTTGATTTTAAAAAGTTGATAAAGTGATGGATCAGGTTTTTTGGTAAACAGTAAGGATTTGTGTGAATCTGACCTTAGAGTGTCTCCTGCATGGCTGTCAGTGAGCACAGAGGCTCCCCTTTTGGTCCCCTGGGACCAAACCACCTCTCTGGTCTCGCCTCAGACCTCTTCCCAGTGTAAACCCTACTTTCCATCTATTCCAAAAAGCTTAATTCCCTAATCCTAGGAGGTTGTTTCATGAAGAAATTGTTGCTTGTTCACAAATTGAATAAGGTATTAAAAAAAAAGATCTGGTCATGATTTATAAAAGTCACAAAAGGAAAATAGGTTTTATTTCTTACCTTTAATGCATAATATAATTCTGTCCACCCTGAGTATTTTGCTTAATGGTACACACCACCTATAGAGGGGCCAGAAAACTTTTATTTATTTCTAGCACTAGCCTCATACAGAATTTTAAAGAACTTTGGGGCACTTGAGTATTGGTATCTATTTGTATTACAAAACAGGATGAATCATGTCTTCATCAGTAAGGATTTTCTTCTGCTAGGGGGTGAAGAAGCTTGAATTTCTTTTATTTAGGGAGAAAAATCTTTTTTTTTTGAGTTGTTGATTTCCATTTCTCAGAAGGGAGCCAATTTATAAACTCCCAGATCTCTTGTCTTCTTTGTTTCCCAAGCTCATAAGGTCGGGAATAATTCTTATGACAAAGAATGAACACTCTGATGACAATGCACCAGCCCTCAGAACAAACCAGAGAATATATTTCATGCCTCCTCGTTGTCACCTCCCTGGGTTTTATTTTAATTGCCATGCTCTCCAAAAGCACAATCCCTATTAAATTATTCATGGTGGTATAATGTTTATGTGATCAGAGTAATTATTATAATTATGCATTGTGAATTTTCATAATTAATGACCTCCCTCAGATTTCATTTGGCACAGAATATTTCCAAAGGGGAATCAGATGATTGGATCTTCTGGAGGAATCAGAATGAAATAAAATGGTGACCTGTCTTGGGTTTTGCGAAGCCGAAGAAACTTTAGTCTTTCACCATGGGCAATGGGGATTGGGGGGGGGGCAGTTCTTGAGGAGAAGTGGAAGCATGAGACCTACTTCCAGGAGTACATTGGAGACATCCTGACACAACTAGCTCAGACTCCTGGAAAGCTGCCCAGAGGTATCCTGGCAAAACAGCCTGGTGACCAGTAGTGATATGAAGGGAAACAAACACATGAGTCTCTTCTCCTGATGTTTCCACTGGGACTGGGGCTTGCTGAATCTGCCAAAACCACCAAACACACACTCAACAACAGCAAAACACTGCCCTGTGATCTGTGATGGAAGGGTGGCCTGACCAAGGACTCAGACTTCAGCCCCAACTCCCCTCACTTCTTGAAAGAGTATAAAGTGTGAGAAATTGGAGAAACGGCTAAATAGAACTTTAGGCATGGGAAGAAATGTGATGTTTTATGATTGATTCTTGCCTTAGTTTGTTCTGGTTGCTTTAACAAAATGCCATAGACTGAGTAGCTTCAAAATAACTGAAATTTGTTGTTCATGGTTTTGAAGTCTAGCAGTCCAAGACTAAAGTGAGAGCAGACTCAATATCTATGAAGGGCTACTTTCTGGCTTATTGATGGCACCTTCTTCCCATGTCCTTGAATGGCCTCTTTTATAGGGGCACCAATCCCATTCTGGAGGGCCCCACCCATAGGACTTTGTCACCTCCCAAAAGCCCCACCTCCTAGGATCATTATCTTGGGGGTTAGGGTTTCAGCATGTGAGTTATGAAGAGACACACACATTCAGACCCTGGCCATACTGTCATCAGATTTTGAATATAGTAGAACCTCCATAGCTGAGCTCCTTCCTATACTCACCCCCTCCTTAAGTTGACCTAATTTTCAGAGATCAGACATGCACCACATGTATGTATCAGTACAGTAGGCCTAGTTCCTTATGGTGACCACTTCTGTATGTAGACCAGTTTGTTACAGTCCCTTGGGTGGTCAACTGACAGAGGTTCTACTGTGTTTTATTTTAATGCCTTACTTTCTTCATCTTCAACTTGCATCTGATGAATCAATGCTTGAGGGGAGTCTAAAATAGATATTTTTTGTAGCTATTCACAAGGGCTTCCATCTGCATTATTCCTTCTCAGTCTCAGACCTACTTGAGAGCAAGGAAGATGCCATTTTACAGATGGGGAAACTTAGGCACTTAGTGTCACATAGAAAATAAATAATGCTGGCCTTAAACTTTTGGTACCAAGGCCTCCTCTCTGCAATCACCTGTCCCCTTCCACCCTCTCTTCTGGGTATAACCTTAGCCAGCTACCATCCTTTGCCTGATTTCTCAAGCTTTCCCTTCAATGGTAGCCAGTTACTTTTCAAGTCCTTCATAAAGGCGGGAACTTGAAAAAAAAGAAAAAATAATAAGAAAAGGAAAAGTCATATGTAGCATCCTGGTTAGTAGCAAACAGAGATCAGGCCAGTCCTGTATTCAGATTTAAGCACCAGCTCACTAGCAACAAACTTAAGTTTCTCTGTACTTCTTTCTTTATCCCTGTAGAACATTGTTGTTTCAGGTCATATTTAGTGGCATATCCCTCTGTCTTTCCCTCTGCCCTGCCATTTCTTGAAGACACAGCCTCACTTCATCTTTCTCCATGTCTTCAGGATATTATGGGCTATTCAGCACATGATGAAGAGTGATAGACTTCGTGAAAGAATGGATAAACACGGTTTTCCTCTATCTTCCTTAAGTCCAAATCCTTTTGTCTCTCTTTATCTCCTATGTTTCTTGTAGTAGCACAGCACTTTGGAGAGTACTTGGCGATTTGATACACAAAGCTTATAGCCTGAAGTCTGAACCTAGGAGATGATACCCAAGGTGATCCAATATTTAGACCAGGGGTTCCCAATCATTGGCCATTCAGATATTACAATTAGGATGCTTTGGGCTGCAAGTAATAGCAACTTTAACCCAGTCTGGCTTAAATGGTAAGGAAATATATTTTCTTAAAAACACAAAGCTTGGGTTAATGGGTGCTGTGGTTTATTGTTGCCCTTCATGGTCAGCGTCTTTTTGTCCTTCCCACTGTATCCTTGGGGCTGACTTAGTCTTAAGTAAGACTGATTGTTCTTATATCCACAGAATAGATGCCTGTGGTATTTAGTATGCATGGTTTATTTATTTATGGCTGGAGGTTGAGACTAGCTTTTCATGACTTTAAGAACAGAGAGGATTGTCCTAGGACTTCCTTCCTTTTTTGTGTTCCTGGCCATGCTCAGGACACAGAGACATTCCTTAGCCAGTCACTGGAAGGGAAGCTGGATTAGCCATCATAAAGGGATCAGGACAACATCCTGAGGCTGAGAATGAAGCTGGTCTTCTTTATCGTGAATGACTGTGTACGTGGTGAAGTGGAAGATGAGTAAATAAAATCAGGAGAATGTCAGGAATTCATGTTTTTCTGTAAAGTGATTCATTTATTTAGCAAAATTATTTTTAAAAATCCTAGAGTTTGAGATACTTTTAATATGCTCTCTAACAGAAATAGATAGTAATAAATACATAGTCATATAAACAAAAGATGTTTGTCTGTGTACCATGTAGAGAATAGCTGCATTTAGACGAGACTTCCCAACCTTCACATTCTACTGAAACTCATGCCATGACCTTTGAATGGAATGAATCCCATGTTTTGACAGACCTAGGAGACGCAGCCTTCATTCTGCCGAATAGCTGTTTGGTTCTTGTTGTGGTTCTAATCACAGTCTGCATATGTTAGCTTTTGTCTTTTTAAACTTTCATGATTCAATGAAAAGAGTACAGAGTCTGTTTTTAAGGGTCAGACTGGCTGCCTTTGCACTTGGTGCTGGTGTGAAGTGAATAGTAGCAAATAGAATAAATAACTGCAGTGCAGGACATAATATGGTATTGACTGGTTGGCTCTGGTTAATTTTCTGTAATATGAGCACCATGCCAGCGCTGGGCTGGACGTGACGGTCCCCTGCCGATACGAGGCCTGTGGCTGTGAATATTACAGGTTTGTAAACTCAGAAGGGCTTTAGTGTGGAGCCAGATTTATTTAAAGTCATAAATGGATTATTGGATTACTCCTTGGTCATGCCTCTAAGTAATTTATGGCCTCTAGCGGGGCTCTGGGTCTCTAATAAGCTTTGTCCTCCTCAGGATAGGGACTGGTTTGCCTTAATTAAGGTCGAATCTCCCCATTATGTCCCTCCTGCTTCGGGTTAACATTTAACTGAGGCCCACGAATGCTGGTATAGGAGACATTCTGGACACAAACCGAGACGGTCTCACTTTAATTCTTAGCTCCCTCCTCTAATTTACTCGGAGAGCATAGCCATATCTCCTGGTGGGCATGTTTTATTTTTGTTGTTTTGTTGTTTGTTTATTTATTTTTCAGGACTCATTATCTCATCTGCACTGATTTCTTCTGACACCCACATGATTCTAAAGGAAAAACTCCTCTGTGTATAATGATTTGCTTTAATTTTAAAACATGATCCTTTACCCTGGACCTGATCAAATCCCTTAGAGACCTTTAAACATGGAAAACAAATTATGAGACCCTGTACAGCCTCTCTGCAAATCAGAATTAAAATAGTACTTAGCCATAAAGCAAATGGAAGAAACAATTTTTTCCCTACAAAACATTTTCTCATGACTGTGACTTCCATAGCAAATGTTTTAGAAAAGTAACCTCCCTTCATTTTAAGTTTCTCTGTTTGGCTTGTGTTTGGTGTGACTCCCTGCGGGGTTCTCTGGCCCTGCTTCTAGCTATGAATATAGCTTTAGAGGTTACATGCATTGTCTGATTTTCAGCCCCTTTTATGATCTTCCCTTCTGCCCTAGAAGGCAGCAGGGTGTTGCCAGAGAGCACCCACATCCAATCTCATCATTGCCTTCCTGAAGACCCTGTGTGCTCCTCCTGTTCTGAGCATCAATCCCTGATTTCCTGTGATCGGGTTCAGATGACCTTTCCAGCTGCCCCTTTCCCTAAGCCTCTGCCCTTCTGGTTTGTTCAAGGTGCCAAGTATTCTTTCCATCTCAGGGCAACTTGTTATGTTTTCTTCGTGTGTGTGTGTCTGTTGATTTGTGTTTTGAGTTTTGTTCTGACATACAGATTCACGGGACGTTGTATTAAATGATGCAGAGAGCGCCACTGCCCCTCACCCAGCTTCCCCCAGGGACCATGCCTTACAGGATGAGGTTCCAGCCTTGACACCTACACTGGCATGCGTGTGTGCCTGGCTCTACGTTTCTGTGTCCCAGGTGTCCCTGAGTGTGGCCACCGCTGGATGGAACACGTGAAACTGTGCCCCACATCAGAGCCTCCCTCCTACAGCCTCTGCAGCATCACTTCTCTCCTGACACATCCTTTTATTTGTCTTTTGTAAAAGCTTATCATTTTTTTCTTCACCTGAGGACTAATGCAGGAGTGATGAGTTTCCCTACATGCTAGACTTTGGAAACAGCTTTTTATCATCACTGGGCATAATCTCTGTGGGGGCACAGCATCAGCACATGTGAAAAAATTAAAGGGGATTTAAGTGTCAAATCCAATGGGGCTGCCTCAGGCGTCACTTTGCACGTTTCCACGCAAAGATCTATAGCACTGTAGGTTCAGACACTGTCAATACTGCCAAGCACCAAAAGGTGGAGAGAAGCAAATCTGACCAGTCCAGTTGGAAAAGGCTTTTTGGATGGGACAGGATGGAAACATTTGCGTGGATGTGAGAAGGAGCTGGAGGGGTAGATTCTGATCTGGTGACACCAAGAACCAAGATACAGAGCTGGAGTTGCTGTAGATGACAGCAACAGCTGGGAGGGGCGCCAAGGAGGGGGATGATTTCCAGTGTGCTCTAGTTGGGAGGACACGGGGAAGGGGGCTGCCCTCATGCCCTTCTTCCAACCAACTTCTCCTGAAAAGCATTTTGTGGGGTGTCTCAGTCTGAAGAGTGAGAGTTTTATTAGTCAGGAGAAAGAGATTTAACTTTTTAAGTATTTTGTATGATGCTATCTCCATCTTGGCATTTGCTCTGTTTCCCCCAAATTGCAAGTCTGGAATCCCCAAGTTCCTACCACGCTCGAGAACTCCATGTACTCTCGAAACATTAAATTTCCACTGAACTTTAGATGATTCTGTGGCTTCATGTTGAAGTTTTGTGGCTTTTCTTTTTCTTCATTTAAAATTAAATTATCTGGGATGATGAAACCACAGCTGTTAAACAGGGGGCTTTAGATGACATTTAAACATCATTATCGTATGCTCTAATGGAAGAATTGGCTGGTGATTAAAAACAAGACCTCCCAGCAGTGGCCATTGGAAGAATTGCCGTTTGCAAATTGCCTATTCTAAGAAGATCCCTGAATCTGTTGCTTGGCATTTTCAGAGAAAATGTAACACCAGCTCCATCTGCATCTGGATTTTTGAAGACTATGCAGATTTCTGGCAGAACTTTCCAGTGGGACCCTAATGGCTTGGTGCTTGCCTGTATTGACAGTGTCTGGAACAGACAATAGACTGGTGATATTTACAGTTAGGACTTAACTCTTATTTTGTAGGTTATCACAAGGAGCGAGTAATCCATTTTTAGGGTTTTCCTGAGATTTAATTCAGGCATTGAAAATCCCTTCTCATGTACAATTAGCAAAGTCAGTCTGAGTCTGTATTTTTCCCAGGAGAATGGTATTAGGTAATAGGTTTCATTTTCTAACCATGTATGTGCATTCTGGATTTTTCTTTCCAAGAAAGATTTCCATCCTACTGCCTTTGATTTAAAGTATTTAGCTGTAATAAATACAACTTAGAAGATACCTCTGTACCCCATGGAGAAATTCTAACATGCAATTTGGGGAGTTTGTGCTTTTACTTTTGTAATGTTATTTTTAGAAGACTAAAGGGAGATTGTAATGATTGTTCAAGGTATAATATTTATGTGACCACAGGGTTTGTGTAATAGGTATCTAGTTACTTTTAGTGGTCTGGTTTTGAAAGCCTTCAAAAAGGGCACATGAAAGGAAGGGGTCTTTGTCAACTTCCGCTGTAACTCAATTTCCCATTTATCAGTTGGATTATTGCTAAGGTTTTGGAGAAAAGGAAAAATGAAAGAATCAATGGTGGGTTCTAACCAAAAATTAAATTATTACAGAAATGTGATATTTACATATATATATGTATATATTCTAATTGGTATGTTGGGCAAAGGGTAGTTATACACCAGCATGGTTGCCCACTGCATTAGGGAGGGTTCTTTGACTATAAGCAAAGAAAGAACTTAGGCTTTAGGGGACCTGGGCTGGCCTCTAGTATTACGAAGGTGGTGGAAACCTCTGAATTATTTTTGAAGGAATCAAAGGAAGAAATTATATGAAGGCTTGCCCTTTTACTGGAGTGAATGAACTCCTTCTTTCTGGCATCCTTAAGATTCTGAGTCTTTGGCAAGTGCACGATTAACCAAAGTTCGGTCACACGCCCACCACTGATTCAGAGGCACATGTGAGGACTGCGGTTTCCAGGGACCTTCTCGGCTGCTTTGTAGACTTACTTTTCCTCTTAGACTGAACAGAACTGGGGAGGAGTAATGTCTGTTTCTCTCCGCAAATCAGAGAGTTATCAACAAGACAGAAAGTATATTGAGTTGTCAAAATGTACAAATACTCACCCAATTGGGAGCCAAACTGTCTCAGAAATTCAGGAATGCTTGGGTAAAAATGTTCTGAATCCTTTGCACATAAAACTGTAAGCTCTCAGCTCTGTGGTTTGGAAAGGAAAAAAAAAAAGAAAAAAGCAGAGCTATCAAGAGCCCATACGTTAATGTACATTATTACATTTCACAATTGTTTTGCAGGATAAACTTCTATCAGGTGACATGAAAATGAGGCCAGATATTTTCATAATCTCCTGTGACCCAAATGTATTATGAATTCCTTTAGAGTTTAATATAACTCTAAGTCATTCCTCGATGTCTATTAATAATTAAGGAAAGCAAAAACTGTATTATCTCTTTAATAGCATTTTGACTTCTTAGTTTCTCTTTAAAGGAGATGTTCTCAGTGCGTTTCTTGCCATGTCAGGATTCTAGAGAACTGCAGGTTACCCCAGTTTATGACTTTTATGCCCTTGTTTTCTGGGTCCTGCTGTTGCATGTGCAAAAATGTGGCCCCAGCCCCATCATTCTCTTCACCCAGAAGTCAGTGACTTATAATGGACCAGCACCCCACTTTTGTGGGGAGCTGCCTCTCCCTGGCTCTAAATCTCTTAGGGTGGGGATTCGCTGGGGGTTCCCTCTCTCAGCCCCCTGGGGTGGTCACGTGACACAGGCCTGTCCAATGAGAGGAGTGCATTTCAGAGGAGTCCTTAATTGGCTGAGGGTGAGACCAGTGTTTCAAGTGGGGCCCTTCAGAGGTGAGGATGACAGTCTTGTGACTTTGGCTGCAACACTGGAAAACATTCTCTTTTCATCCTCATGTGAGTAATGAAGCTACTGGTGTCTGTTTTTCTTAAGAATGAAGCCCACAAGGGTGGAAACAGCTGGCAGTTCTGAAGGCATCATCCCAGCTCTTAGATCCAGACTCTTTTGGACCTTTCATTCCGGGAGTCCATCACTTTCCATTCCGTGCTTGAACCCCAGCGAGTTTGGTTCTGTCAATTTATTACTGCAAGCACACTACCTCCTACCAGGCATTTTTTCTTTTAGCTCTGGTGAATCAGATTTGGGGAATTCATTCCCTTTTCCGCATTCTGGAAACACATTGCCAAGATCATCACCAGCATACAACAGAGACACGAGGACTATCCTGGGCACTCAAGAAATGTTTTTTGCATGAATGGGAAAATGTTTGGGAGTCTCTCTTCATTTGTCCTCTGGAGAGGGTGCCATCATCTCCAGGGGGAATTCCGTAACCTGGAGAAGCTGGGGTAGGGGGTGGATATAAGCTGCAGATTCACTAGGACAGAGAATGCAGGGCTCCAGACACCCTCAGTGGCTCTGACCTTTAGTAAGCATCCGCTGGGGACTGTGCGCCAGGCTGGAGTTTGCTCGGTTCGTCTCCTCAGTTGCTCTCAGGACAACCCCGCAGGAGACACTCGAAATCTTCCGGTCTCATCACCTGTGCTGAGGTTCTTCTTTCATGTGAACTAATTAGCTCTTCAGTCGCATTGCCTTTTCTGCTTCGTCCCCGTAGAGAGAAAGAGTATTTTTAAAATGCGATGGGGAGTATTTCCCCCCAGCAGTGACATGTTACCGTGCTGGCAGGAAGTGAGTCTTTTAGAACATTTGGGGTGGCTGTGATGACAAAAGGTGGTGGAGACAGTGAGGGCATCTGGGTCCTAACTCAAGCAAAGACAGAGCCCTTTGAGTACGCTTCCCTAATGTCACTGCCTACGCTCCCCAAGAGCTGGTGTGGCAGGGACGGGTGGGAAGAGTGCCGGGTCAGAGACAAGCAGCATTTATTAGAAAGCTGTGGCCCAGAAATGGGAAACCAAAACTAGACACAGAGTGATATGCAAAGCTTGCTTTTCTTCTTTTTAACTCTGATATTTGGCACGTCACTTATCCTTACAGAGGCTCAGGATGTTCTGTGTGAACTTAAAATGCTTGGCACACAACAAGCACCAACACGTGCTTTTTTTTTGAGGTGAAATTCTCATAACATACAGCTGTTTAAAAGTGTACAGTTCAGTGGCAGTAAGGTGCAACTCTCACCTCTCCCCGGTTTCAGAGCTTTTCATCACCCCAGAAGAGCACCCTGTGCCCATTAAGCAGCCCCTCCCCTCCACCCCTCCCCAAGCCCCTGTAGACCGGGACTCTGTAGGACTCCACTTTCTGTTTCTGTGGATTTGCCCATTCTGGGCATTTCATATAAATAGAGTCATAAAATCAGGGACCTTTGCAACTGGCTTCTTTCACTTAACATTGCATGTTATGTGGGGGGTTTTGTTTGTTTTTTGTTTTGGTTTGGTTTTGAGATAGTCTCATTCTGTTGCCACTGGGCTAGAGTGTCATGGCATCATAGCTCACAGCAACCTCAAAATTCTGGGTTCAAGTGATCCTCCTGCCTCAGCCTCCCAAGTAGCTGGGACTACAAGTGGCACCAAGATACCCAGCTAATTTTTCTATTTTTTTGTAGAGACAAAAAAAAAAAAAAAAACAAACTTGTTCAGCCTACTCTTAAACTCCTGAGCTCAAGAGATCCTCCTCCCCTGGCCTCCCAGAGAGCTAGGATTACATGTGAGTAATGCACTCAGTACTAGCATCATGTGAGTAATTCTCATCAGCAGATGTTCTTACTGCCCCGCACTGTCTGCTCAAGTCTTCCTGTCCAGTCCCACAAGCCCACTGCACTCAGTACTAGCATCATATCGGTGAGTTTCATTCTTGCTGTCCCAGGCATCAGCACTTCCTTCCTTTTAAGGGCTGGATATTATTCTCTTATATGGACAGACTATGAGGGACATTTGGGGTTATTTCCACCTTTTGACATTGTGAATAATGGCGCTGTGCATAGTCACGTACAAGTATGCAAATTTTGAGATGATAAATACTATTATTATTTATATTAATTAAATAGTATTAAATTATATTAGCACATGACGATAGTTGTAGAAGGGTGGAGGAGGGGAGGTGAAGAGAAGTTGGTTAGTGAGCGCAGATACTACGTTGGAGAGAAGAAATGAGGCCTTGTGTTCTTAGTGGGGTGCAATGACGATAGTTTATAATCTGTTTTATGTTTATATTTCAAAATGATTAAAAGAGGAGAATTGGAATGGTTCTAGCATAAAGAAAAGGCACATGTTTCAGGTGATGGATATCCCAAGTATTTATCTTTACAAATTATAGGAGTATATTAAATGATCACACACACTCCCAAACTAGTACTTCTATTATGTATCAATAGTAAAATTAAAATTTAATTTAAAAGTTAAAAATATATATATTACCAAGTACCCTTGTTAACTATTCGGTCAACACTATTATTCATTTGACTACAGGTTACAATAAGAAGCATGTGGTTTGCCCACAGAGTGGTTGATCAGACTTACATGGTGGGTGTCTGTCCCTCTCATTCACGTTTCCCGGGAGGTCTAGTTGGTCTTCTCACGCTGATAAAATAAAACCCATACTTCTCTCTGGTCATCACTTATTAACTCAGCTGAGCGAGCTCATCCAAAAGTTGCAGGCAGCCCTGTCTTGCTTCCAGTATTGTCCACCTGTTACCTGTGTAATTATGGGACCCGGGGCACTGCCTGTTCAGGGAGTGAGCTGCTTCTTACCCATTTAGCATGCACCAGGGAAGTGACACTGAGGCCCTAAATGAAAGTGGTAGGACAGGCACTGATCAGGAGGGGACCCACCTCTCCACCTCTATTCTCCACTTTTGTGTTTTAAAGGTAAAGGTCTGAAACTGTTATGATAGCAACAGAGTGAGCACCAAATGTTGATCAAGTCAATTAGATTCACCCAGAGGCACATGTAATTCACACATGGCACGTTTGTGGCACTTTCAGAATAATCCTTTCTCCTCTCTCTTGTGTGAGAGAGAAGTGGCCACACAGGCTGAGCTGGGTGCAATTCAGTCGTCCCACATTCTGAGCTCCTGTGCATGGTGATTCACTTGAAGATGTTCTTACTGCCCCGCACTGTCTGCTCAAGTCTTCCTGTCCAGTCCCACAAGCCCTCCGTCTTCTCTGACACCTGCACCCCTTCTCGTCACATCCTGAGCCCCTGCTGACCACCACTCACAGTGCCCTGGACTGTGTTCTGAAAGGGCTGACTGAAATTCAGAAGCTGAATCATACATAGCCTGGCCTCACTCCAAGCTTATTTTAGATTGGGATCATCAGGATTCTGGGAGGCAAGTGACAGAAATCCATCCTCCAACTGCAGTGAAAGGGACCCTTGGGCCAGACTGACACCTCATTTGCAAAGTCGAGCAGTGGAGCCTGCCTCAGGCATAGCTGTCTCAAGGTGCCCTGAGGATACCATTGATACCTTCCTCTTTTGGTTTTGATTTCTTCTGGGCTGCCTTCTGCAAGAGTCAAGAGTGCTTATTGACCCAGAACCTCAGAATATGGGCTTATTTGGAAACAAGTTTTGCAGATGTAGTCAGTTAAGATAAGACATAACTGGGTGAAAGTGGTTCCTAAATCCAATAATGGTGTCTTTGTGAAGAGAAGAGAGACAGAGCCTTGGAGACACACACACACACACACACACTGCATGTCACATAACAACAAACAACGAAGGCCGAGGTTGGAGCAACGTGGCCGCAGGCCCAGGAGCACCGAGGATTCCCAGTACCCATCGAAGCTGGAGGGAGGTATGAAGCCGGATCTGCCCCAGAGCCTCTGGGAGGACCAGCCCTGCCCACAGCTTGATTTCAGACTTCCAGCCTCTGGAACTGTGAGGGAATCACGTTGTCTCCCAGTTTGTGAAGATTTGTTTTGGCAACCCTGGGAAAGTCATGCACCTTCATTCACAAGCTGCAGGACATCAAAGATGGCCCCTGGGCACAGTCAGCTGACCTCCTGCAAGTAGGCCTAGGGGAGGAAGGAGGCTGCTCCCCTTGTCTGTGTGTTTCCTCAGGCTGCAGCCGAGCCTCTCCTCAGCCTTCCACTTACCCTCTTGCCTCGGGGAAGAAAGAGAGGAAAGGGCGAGCTCAGAGCAGAGGACACTTCTCATCTGCTCTGGCCTGGAGGCAGGCTCAGGACTTGGAGAGATGAGTTTGACCCACACCTTCAGGGATTTTCAGTAAAATACCAATTTTTACCTCCCCTCTCTATCTCCACATGATGAAGATACGTCCCCTCACACCACCCGTGAGAAGAGCTTGGAGAAGCTATGTGCCTAGTCCAAGGCCACCCAATGACTCTAAATGGCAGAACCAGGCTGACATCTCAGTTCTCTGTCTCCACACTGGGAATCCTCACTGTCTCTGCTGCCTTAAGGCAGACTGGAGACCCAGAAGCACTGTGAGTTCTGTTCCCCAAGGCCAGAATTATCCAGGCTTTTCTCTGTTTTTATAAACCCTGAACTGAAAACACCTCTGATCGGAGGACTGTACATTAGCCGGACTGAACATCAGCAGACATTTCCTTTCTGTGAGGTCCTCCAGGGGCAAAGTTTCCATTTCCGTGTGACTAGCTTAGCCCTAGCACCTGGGACGGTGGATGGGGCCTGAGGAGGAGCATAACCTACCAGGCAAACTGGGGTCCTGGTGGGAAGGAGGGGAGGGTGCCAGGATGACTTTGGATATTTCTCCTGTACGGGGTGACTCCATTGCCGGACAACTTGGGTAGAAATTCCACAAAAGCAGCACAGTGCGGTGGTGGTGGGAGAAAGTCAGGGATATCTAGGACGGCGAAGAAATGGCTGAGCGTGTGGGGATTAGTTTATTTTATTCTATCTGTCCCCTAAGAGAATCTTTGAGTTCCCACAAAGAAAAGAAACCTGCCCCTTGTTTGAGGTTGGATATTCCCTTCATACTGCAAGTTGTCTGGGAAGTTGATTAAATCCATCACTCACAGCTGAGAAGAAAGGGTGGGAAACTGTAGAAATGGTTAGGGTCCCTGGGAGACACTTGAACTTGGAATCTACTTAATAGCTCTTGGCACGAAAGCAAACAAGAGTCTCTTAGAGATCAAAGGACTTTTATCTGGCTCAGTGGAGAAATCTGTTACTTCAATCACTTATTGTTCGAGCCAAAAATATCCCTGGAGTGAGAAAAGAAGGAAGAAATGTGTTGTCCATTTTGGTCTTTATTGCAAATCTCAGTGTTTCCTTTTCAGGTGATTTCTGAGCTCTACAAAGGATTCTTTTAATTGGCAAAGGCATGAATTAACAGCTGAATCTTTATTTGAGACTGTTCTGTTATAGTTGAACATGTCAGTGGGAGGAAGTTCTTTTACTCATTTCTCAATCTTTGATAAAGAACCTACTCTGTGTCCCTCATTGGAGTGGAAATTCAATAGTGTAGTGGATGAACCATGTTCCTCAAAAATTCATGTCCACCCCAAACCTCAGAGTGTAGCTTTAGTGGGAAACAGATAATTTGCAGATGTAATTGGTTATATGAAAATTAGGTCATGTTGAATTTGGGTGGGCCGTAACTCCAGTAACCGGTGTCCTTATAAGAAGGGGCGGGAGACCGAGACGCACTCAGCGAAGGAGCCGGTATGACAGGGATTGGAACCTAGACTGCCAGCTGCCACAAAAGCTGGGGAGGGACTGGGCACAAATTCTCCCTCCTACTGAGACTTCGGTGGTGACCATCCCTGCTGACAGCTCCAGAGTTGCCTGAGGGTACATTCCAGCTGTTTTAAGCCACTGCATTTGTGGTCCTTTGTTCTGGCAGTCCTAAGAAACTAACCCACCGGTCATGGGTCATGAAACAACTCACAAAGCTCATATTCCAGCCATCCGGGTTGAGACAGGGGAAAGAATCAGACAATAAATAAATGCTTGCTTTTGAAAATGTTAGACGAGATACTATGTTACCAAGAGTCAGGTTAGAGATGAGATGTCTATGTGGAAGAGGATGGAAGGACCCAGCTTATAGCTCAGCGGTTAGGGCCAGCCATGTATACTGGGGCTGGCGGGTTTGAACCCAGCCCGGGCCTGCTAAACAACAATAACAACTACAACAGAAAAATTGCTGGGCATTGTGGCGGGCACCTGTATTCCCAGCTACTTAGGAAGCTGAGGCCAGAGAATCTGTTAAACCCAAGAGTTTGAGGTTGCTATGAGGGACCTCATTGCATTCTACTGAGGGTGACATAGTAACTCTGTCTGGGAAGTTTCTTCAAACAGGAGACATTTGAAGTTCTCCCCCCTGCAGACCTGGATGGTGGGAGAACCTACCCCAGGTCTGCCGGACAGAGAGGGCAGTGAGTGTGAAGTCAGAGGCCTGGCAGAGCCTGGAGCTCTCATGACGCAGAAAGATACCGGTGTGGTTACACGAGGAAGCAGGGTGGGGAGAGGAGGGGCGAGGCTGGTGTGGGAGCTGCACTCCAGATGCTGGGAAACATATTTAATATTTATACGAAAGAAGACAAACTGAGCGTGGGGCCAGACAGACGGAGTCATGCAGGGAAAGGGTAAAATGAGAGGATGCCTTATTGAAAGAATGCGCGTGTGGAAGGAGATGCCATTCATTTCACAGGAGACTTGCTAATGATTCCACTGGCATGCCCTTTTCTCTTAGCAAATCCACCTGATTTTTAAATAACCTGTTCTTTCTAGATGGCCTTCCTTCAGGAAAGGACGGGAACTGATGGTGAGTTGGACAAGAACAAGGAGAGGTGCGTTTTAAAGCAGGGCAGTATCCTGGATTGATCAGTGTCCCCACCCCACCCCACCCCCGTTTGCATCCACTTGCGACCTCAGAGGGTGGCCTTAGATTTGGAAAGAGGGTCACCACACCTGATTTAGTTAAGCCGAGGTCATGCTGGAGAAGGTGGGCTTCTAATCTGATGACTACCGTCCTGTTTATTAGGACATGTGAAGACTCAGGGACAGACACAGAAGGGACACAGTGCCATGTGACTGAGGAGGGAGGCAGAGATCAGAGTGATCCACCCACAAGCCGACAGGCACCGTGCCTGCCAGAGCCATGAGCAGCTCTGAGGACAGTGTAGGACAGATTTCCCCCCGCCCCACTCCAAGCCGCAGTGTGAGTGCTCCTGGCTCAGCCAACACATGGATTTCAGTCTTTGGCCTCCACACAATGAGAGAATAAAGTCCTGTTGTTTTAAGTCACAAGGTTGTGGCACTTTGTTATAGCAGCTGAAGGAGGCTGATACAGACCAGGGTGTTTTGAGATCAAAAAAATAAATCCCCAAGCAGGACAAACATGTGCTTTTGTTTGCATCTTTTGTTTTTCTTTTAGATGTAGGGCCACCTGCACTCATTTGGATGTGTTTCTTCCCTTTCTCACTGCTCCTGTGACTGTCCCAGTGCGAGCCCCCAAGGCTCATGGTGTGAGATCACCAGGGTAGGTTTTCCCTTCCTCTTCCTTCCTCAGTTTCTTCCCCCACCCCTCGCCTTCTCCCAACAGTAAGGTGACGCAGTAGACTTCTCTGAGGATTTTTGGTTGATTTTGGAGACAAGACTTTTCCATCCTGGGGAAGAGAAAGGCATTCAGCTGGCACCAGATTTAGAGAGAAACTGTGTTTGGTTCAACTGTAAAATTATCAACAGACATGGCTTTAGAAAACAGGGTCACAAATGGACCATCATGAGACTTAAACATTATGCTTTCCCATAAACCTCTGGCATGGGCGAAGAGGCTAACCCTATCTTATTATTGTGTACAACTTTTTTTTTGCTTGTTTATTGTGAAACTTTTTATGTTCCATCATCTCATTTTAATTTTTTGTTTCTTTAATATTATTCTTCTTATTTTGACCATAGGTACAGAATTGGCTTAAATATAACCCTTGTTCCATAACATACTCTTTCCCTGTGCCATATGTGGCACCCTTGTGTTTATATAGTTAGTTATGTGTAATAAGCACTTGGAAACCCAAAACAAAAGCTGAGACCTTCACAATACATCAATTTACCTCAGTAGTTTTTTAATATCTATCACCCTTATGTGCTTTAAAATGTGGTTACATAAATACTCTGAGGGCTTGATTTTTTTTGCTCAATAACCCAATCTGTTCAGACATGTGATTAATCCCTAGGTAGGAACTTTTGGGTGCTCAAAACCAAATATTCCATCATAGTCTTCTGCCTAGATTTTTCTCTATTGACCTACAACAAATGAAATTCTGCACTCAGTTATTTTTTCTAAGCAAAACTTTCTCTTTTGTTAACCAATTTCTTTGAGGAACAAAGCCCAGAGCATCCCAGGTTGCCAAGGGGCTATTATATAATAAAAAGATGTAAGAACAGACATTCAGTAAACTCAGCCAATAACAAATGTAGCTGTCCAAGCCAGAAATGTTTGTTAAGCATTTAGGGGTTCAGGCAGATCATGGTACTAGGAGTTCAAATACTAGATGATAAAACAAGAAGAGAGAAAAACAGGCACATTAACATCTGTCAAGAAACACACCAATAGATACACAAAGATGAGTCAGTAAGCCAAAAAAGTTTGATAGATACTACATTTTTTATTTCTGTCTCCTTTTCCATAATTTCCTTAGGGATTTTTAGAAAAAGAGTGCTCTGGCGATGACTTAGGTTATAAATTAGTGGAAATTACACAGATTTCATAAGCAAATAAATTTGGGCTCTACCATTTATTTATACTATGATCTCATATAAGACATCAACAATATTGGGCAGCACCTGTGGCACAAGGAGTAGGGCGCCAGGCCCATATACCGGAGGTGACGGGTTCAAACCCAGCCCCGGCCAAAAAAACTGCAAAACAAACAAACAAAAAATCAACAATATCTCATAAACATTTTGGAAGGAAGACAGTGTGTATTTGTGTGTTCAATTATGTGCAAGAAATGTCTATTGAGGACCTGTCAGATATCAGGCTGGGATGAGGCTTTGAGGTGAATAAAATGGATATGAATCTGTGCCTCACTCTTACAGAGGAATGAATCAAAAACAGAAGTTTGGAAAAGATGGTGAACTTGAGTTGTGTTTGAAGATAAATTCCCAGAGGACCAATTTTGAGTTTCCTTTCTTTTTCTTTAGACCACAAATGGCTCAGTAATGAAAAACAACTCCTGATTTCTAGCCTCCCTCCATCCCTGGAAAACAGGTGCCTAAAAAGTGATATTCTTGCATTTTCCTGGCAATGTGCATATAACCATCCTACTGGCTAAATGCCCATTAGAAACCATTTTTGTTCATACTTAAATGATAAGTAAAAACACACACTCCCCTAAAGGAATAATTTGACTTACCAAAGGCTTTTGTGCAAGAACAACAAGGGCCATTATGTGTTCTTGTGGTGCATGATGTCAGTACAACTTCAAGAGTTAATTACATTCTTAATTACAGCTTTGTATTGAATTAGGGAACGATCATCCATAACATAATTGAAACCCTGCTGAGATCACGTCTGTTGCCAGCTAATTGCATGCCATTTTTTAGTAAACTTTAAATAAAAACCAGTATTTCATTTGTCTCAGCTTTAATTAATTGACAGAAGAAACTTAATTGGAGTTTTATCAATAGATTGAATATCTTCAAGTGATCACTGAGGGATGAGTTACATTCTAGTACAGTAGCCTTCAAATATCAACCCGTGAAGGTGCTTCCTTGGCATTTAGGAAAGAAGCTTGAATAGAAGTACATAATCCATTGCTCCACAAGAAGCAGAATCGGTAGAACAAAAGATCACTTCACCGGAAGTCAGAAGATGTGACTTCTATCCTTTCCTCGGTCCCTTTCTCACGATGCCCTTCAGGCCAACACTTCTACCTTATGGCTTATATGTCTCCCTGTCAAAAAATGAGAGGCAGGTGGGTCTTAAAAATCCTTATTCCTATCACTCTGGGAGGCCGAGGCAGGTGGATCACTTGAGCTCAGGAGTTCAAAGTCCAACCTGAGTAAGAATGATATGCCATCTCTATTAAAAATACAAAAATAAGCTGGGTGTGGTGACAGGCAACTATAGTCCCAGCTACTTGATAGGCTGAGGCCAGAGGATCACTTTGAGCCCAGGAGTTTGAGGTTGCCGTGAATTACAATGATGCCATGGTACCCTACCCATCTATATAGGGATACAAAATAAGACTCTGTCTCAAAAAAATAAAAAAGTCCCTGTTAACTCAGATATCGTACTTGTATGACTTAGGGTTAGATGCCCAAGTGAAGGAGGGTAGAGGGACGATTGTCCATTGGCAAACTGTTTAAGATCTGGTGTCTCTGCTCTTCTTTACAGAGCAGGGCTCCTTGGCGATCTGTGACAGAAACTCTCTGGTTGACCTAACAGAGAAGAGATTCTAGGAAGGTCGGTAGGATAATCAGGACCAGTGGATGCTGCCCTTCACAGAAATCTCAGTCATTAGTTGACAGGAACAGAATGGCCTTGTTGTGTTGCTAATGGAAGGCTGATTCCTACATCTTCTCTGTCTTCACTCAAGATTCAGAACCCCTTAAGAGAGTCTGTGGGGCCAAGATTAGCTCAGATGTTATGTCTTAGCTGAGGGAGAACCGGCTCCCTTCCCTGAGGTCTTGGAGAGGCAGTTCCCATGAGAAGAAATCAGGGTGCTGGGACTAAAAGAAGACAGAGCTGGCGTTCCTTTAAACAAGAGCAAACTTCCCTGCACTTTCCATCCTGACCCCAGAACAGATGCATGGTGCCTCTGAGAAAGCCCTGCTCTGAGTGAGATCCTGGGCATTTCTGAGTGATAAAAATGTTGGCAGCAGTGGTTAGGAAAAATTGTCATGCTAAAGACTGTAGATTTCAGGATATTGAAAAAGGAAGGAAAGAGGAAGGGAAGGAGGGAAGGAAGGAAGAAAGAGAGGGAGGGAGGGAAAAAGGTAGGTAGAGAGATGGAAGGGAGAGAGAAAGAAAGAAAGCACTTCCTTTAATCCCCGCAACTCATTAGTTAGGATCGCTTCTGGTTTTGTACTAGTGGGTTGAGTTATCTAAATGTATTCTTCTCAGGTGAATCGTCTTTATCATGAAATTAATCCATTTTATTTCACTGTTCAAGCTGCAGTGAAGTGTAAGATTGAGTGAGACTCCGTAAAATTTCTTTTGCATCTTACATGTCTACACATCTTCATTTTTGTCGAAAATTTCTTTTGCATCTTACATGTCTACACATCTTCATTTTTGTTTTGTGATTCTTGACTTTTATTGACTTTGGAGCATGGCTTTCTCTTGAATCATTTATTGTGCCAAAATATTGGATTTGTACGTTCATTATATTATTTTGCAGATTCTTTTTTGCTTTTTAAAGTCCAATTGACAGTACCAGGTTCAGAAGGTAAAGATACAGTTTAATAATGAGGGATTTTAGAATAGGTTTATAGGAAATGAGAGGCCACAATCAATGTCTATTTTTGGATTTTTGATGTGAAGCCCATTTAGGAATATGTCAATTAGTCTTTTTCGTTGCCTGCAATAGGAATTGATTTGGGCTAATTTCAGCAAAAGCAAACCTGTCAGAGGCCTGTCAGGATCTAACAAAACCCGGCTTGTAAACCCTGACACAAGGAAGGACCTCGGCCATGATTTGAAGTAGGAGATGCTGTTCAAGGCTCTATTCTTAAAAAGCATCACATCTAAACAAGCGTCTATAACCATTACTTGTGCCCTATGCCATTGCATGTGATTACCATTTGGAAGAAATCCTTCAGTAGGGCAGTGGTTAAACAAACCACGCTACATCCCTGCCCTGGAATACTACTTAGCAATTAAAGGAAACACGCCATTGATACATAACCACAACTTGGATGGGTCTCCCAGGAGATGTCCTGAGCAATAAAAAGCCAGTCTCTGAAGGTTGCATGTTGCATGATTCCATTTAAGTAACTATTTTGAAGAGACGGAATTTAACATGGAGAACAGATGAGTGATTTCCAGGGGTTGGGGCGAATTTAGTTGTAAGCCAGAAAAAGGAAGGGACCTGTGAATGGGGAGAATTCTGTGTATCTTGGATAATGGTGGTGGATATGGAATTTACACATGTAAGGAAAATGTTAGAACTAAATGCGCATGCACACACACACACACACAAATAGTACAGGGGAAACTGTGGACATCTGAGAATTGTGACAATGTCAGTATCCAGGTACTCTCATTTTGCAAGATGCTATGATTGGAAAGCAAGCTCCTTGGATTGTTTCTTTCAACTGCATGCACATAGATAAGTATCTCCACAGCAACATTTAGTTCAGAAGAGACATTCTAGGAGAGCATTCATTCGGCCTATTGCCTAACGCTAGTAAGACTGAGTCAAAGAAGTGATGTAAGATCTAGCAGCAATTCTGCCCTGTGTGGTTGGAAGGCAGGACCTTGGATCACTTAATCATGGCAGAATGTATCTCCTCAAAATAGCTATAATAAAGTTTCCAGACCCACACACTCTCCCAGAGTCTTACCACTTTCCAATAAGAGGTAAGACCCTGTTAAGCCCAAGGAAGCTTAGGGCTTATCTGAGGAATCGAGCATGCTGGTGATGCTAGGTGGCATTAAGTCAGAAGACGTGGCTCTTTCTAGCCTCTCTCTGTGTCTTACCAGTTGCTTGTTCTTGGAACCCAGCTTCCATGTGAGGAACCCCAAGGACGTGGAGAGGCCGCATGTGAGTGTTCTGGCTGGCAGTCTGGCTGACAGATCTTCTTCCAGACGTGCGAGTGCATAGCCTCCTGATGACTTCAGCTCTCCCAAAAGAATGCCATGTGGGGCTGAGATAAGATGCCCTGTCTGAGCTCTATCCAAATCACAGATTCATGAGGAAAGTCGATGTTGCTTTAAGCCAGAATTTTTTTGGAATATTTTGGAACACAGCAATAAGTAACTGGATCACCTTCTTTCCAAACACTACACACAGTGGGAGAAAAGGAAGTTCCCTGGTAGGATGAAGCTGGACGGCTAAAAGCAACATATGGCCGCTCCGTGGGGGCATGTGCCAATTTCTTCTTCTCACGTGCCTGTCGCTCAGAAGCGCTCAGAAGAACTCACTTCAGAGACTCCAGGAGTGTAGGGGACATCAGTGGCCTGAAGAAATTAGGTCCAAGAAACCACCCCAAAAGATCTTTTTGAAGCATCTATTTTATTTAATTTTTTGTGCACCAGGTATGCAGAAGCGTTGAATAATCTCTGACCAAATGCCCCTTTTTATGTTAAGGTTTTGGCTTTTCTAGAGACTGACTCATTAACCACGCTGCTCTATCTATGTTGAAGGAGACATATCCATTAAAATAAAAAAACAGGAGAATAGACTCAGGGAAGATTAAATATGTAATGTCATTGTGTAAAGTAAAGCAGAGCCCATCTACTCATTCAGCATATATTTTCAAGTGCCTGCCTCACGCTAGGATTGCAGATACACCTGTAAACAAGCGGGACAAGGTTCTTGCTCCTTTGAGTCTCCTATTCTGATAGAGGAGGACTGAATTAAATAGAAAAACAAGAAACCCAGCTAATTCCATCTTTATGGGTGAAGCCTTGAGAGCATTGCAGAAGAAAACTTTAAGCAAAATGCAGAATTTATATGCCAGCTCCAGGAAGAAATATTTCAATGAGTTCCTGGCTCCATGCAAGGAAAATGGAACAGAAGCCAAGTATTCTGTCCGTTAAAAGCAGCTACGTTTCCTGAGCCTGAACTGATTGGGAACGTGGAAGAGAAAGTGTCAGGTCTATCAGCAGAAGTTGGCACAGAGCCACCGACCACAGAATGGAGAGCCCACCGGCCTCAGAAGAGAGATTGTCAGGCGTGACGAAGCAGGAATTTTAGCTGAAGAATATTCACAAATTGCAGGCCAAGAGGGAAGAGGGGATGTTCATCATCTCTTCACAGCCTTACTCATTGGGGGACCTGCTGTCCTTTATTGTTAATATAAAAATCAATATAGCAAGAGGCGAGTCTTTGCTGTGATAATATTGGCTCCTTTCACCAGGCGTGTGGAATTAGATTACCGATAGATGCACCTCTGTCCCTCCCCAGGCTCCAGATAGAATCTGCAGGCCTTGCCAATAAGCACAGTAACAAAGTGTGGATCATGAACCAGCAGGCAGCCAATGGCAGCTGAGAAAATGTAATTCCCTTGCAAGACACGGTCCCGGAGGGAGCCGGGAAGCGGCCGGCCTGATTGTGTATGCTCAGCTGCGCTCTGGCCAGAAGCTTTGAAGGGAAGTCTGAATACCTGTGTGCAGCTAAGACACTGTACACCGAGGAGGTGGCATCGTTTAACAGAGGAAGGGGGGAAGAAAGAAAAAGAAAAGGCAAAGAGGGGAAAGAGAGGGAGGGAAGTCTAGAAGGAAGGCCTGCAAGCAGCTCTGTGAGATAACTTCCCCTATAGGCCTCTGGTGAAAATTAAGTGATTTAAGTAAAGGGAAAGATCACACATAACACTTTCCTGTGGCTCTGTGCTACATAGAAAGTAATTTTGAAAATGCGATCTACTCAGAGACTCACTATGGACCTGCCTTTGTTCACAGTCACATGGCAAGGAGCCCGCCTAGGGTCTGTCTTCCCTGAGATCAGACGTGTAAGTGCAAACAGAGTACCAATTAGCAGATTCTAGTGGTTGAAACTAAACGGGGTAGGCTTGTGGTCATATTTTTTTCAGATTATAAAATGAATAGAACATGCAAAGAATGAAGTGAAAACTACTAGTAGCATCCACGCAGCTGTGACAACTGTCAATAATGTGTCTGTACTTCCTTCTAAATTTTGTTAATCTAGTACGTACTTGTTCACTTTCTGTACGAATTTGTGTACATATCATACACATATATCCATTACATCATATATGTGTACACATCACATACGTGTGTACAGATGTGTAAATATTTGTTTACAAAGCTAAAACCAGGGTGGCACCTGTGGCCTAGAGGGTAGGACGCTGGCCCCATATACCAAGGGTTCTGGGTTCAAACTCGGCCCCAGCCAAACTGCAAAAACAAAGTTAAAACAAAGTAAAACAAAGTTCAAAGGTAGTTTTTACACTATTTGTTACACAGTATTGTGAGCATTTCTTTTCTTAAATAATTTATTATTTCTGGTTAATTTGAGGGTACAAAGAAGTAAGAACAAATGTTTGCATTTGTTAGGTTGAGTCCCTGTTGTAATTATGTCCCACGCTCAGGAGGGGTGCCACAAGCATTTCTTGACTTTAAGAAATTATCAAGGACAAAACAAAGAATTAGGTAAGAACAAATGTTTGCATTCATTAGGTAGAGTCCCTCTCATAATTATGTCCTGTCCCTAAGAGGTATGCCATAAGCATTTCTTGATTTTAAGAAATTATCAAGGACAAGGCATTAGTGATTATGTCTTAGAGTCAGTCACATTCATGAATATTGTAATTTTTTCCAACTTTTTACTGTTCTAACACTTCATAAATAGTTTTAGGCATAAATCACAACAAACTTAGGTAAATCTGTATATATTTGTAAAGTAAATTTCTTAGACTGAATCCCTGAAATGAGCTAGTAGGGGGTGGGTGTGAGAGGAGGGCACTGCCTACAGGGCTGAAAGAGCGGCTTTAGTTCTTGTTATCCTTTATTGCCATGATAATTGCTAGTGTTGCTGTTGTTAATTTCACACAGGGCAATATAAAGGAATAAACTACGAGCATGTTCATAAATTCAATGCCCAGAAATCCTCCTGGGAGTTTCAAACAATAAGAACAACAATGGTGTCTGACTGTCCTTCGAAAATTAGTAAACATGGGCATTGAAGGCCACCAACCCTACTACCGGTCATTTTCTTTCTTTTTGGTTGCAGCTGTCATTGTTGGTGGCGGACCCGGGCTGGATTTGAACCCGCCAGCTCAGGTGTACGTGGCTGGTGCCCTAGCCTGTTGAGCCACAGGCGCCGAGCCTACCAGTCATTTTCTATGTGGTTGCCATCAACAATGTATTGTGATCTTCCCAAGAAACAAAAACACGTGTGTGTATGTGCGCATGCATTATATGCTTTTATAAATGTACGTAAACATGTGTGTGCATGTTTATACATATATCATGTGTGTGCATGCTTCGTAAGTGTTACTTTATTTTTTATTTTTTTTTCCAATTTAACATGTATTTTATTGTTCTTCATTACATTATTCCCCCCCACCTCCTTACAGAGAACAGAATACAGAAAACACTAAAGCTCCTGGTAGAGGGAGAGAATTCAAGTGGGGAGAGCGAAGCTCTCTCCATTTCTCTCCCGGTCTTTCCCCGTCTCCTCCTTTAGGCCTTTAGTCTCAGGGTATATATAGGTGTATGGGTTCCTTGACCAGGAAATGAATGAATACAGTCCCTTCAGCCAGGGGCAAGGTGAATGAATGTATCAATGAATGGATACAGTCCATTCATGGAATTGAGGCCTGGGAAATTCACAAGAAATTGACCTAGGCATAGGAAATGGGGGTTCCACATTTAGTCCTAAGTGTAAAGTGAAGGAGACACCAA
>CAUYON010194129.1:0-25564 GCA_963573935.1 Arctocebus calabarensis | reverse complement strand
TCAAGCTATTGCCCTGGGTACAGTGCTGTGGCATCACAGCTCACAGCAACCTCCAATTCCTGGGCTCAAGCGAGTCTCTTGCCTCTGCCTCCCAAGTAGCTGGGACTACAGGCGCCCGCCACAATGCCCGGCCATTTTTTGGTTGCAACCGTCGTTGTTTGGTGGGCCCGGGCTGGATTCGAACCTGCCAGCTCAGGTGTACATGGCTGGCACCTTAGCCCGTTGAGCCACAGGTGCCCAGCCAGGGACTCAGGTTTTGAATGCTAGGAATTGTGGGAGAGGTCTTTTGGGTCTTTCTTCATTTGTCCTGCTGCTAATTTACTATTTTTCTATCTTTAAATGATTGGCTGTGGGAGCCTAACCCAATCTGTTGCTGTTTTTATTGATGCTGCTAAAACCTACAGTATTGACTCTTCTGGGAGACTAGACAAGAAAAGGAGAGAGGAATGGAAGACAAAAGTGTAGAGGCATCTTCTTTTCTTTATGTTTGAGAGCCAGAGAGTTGAATAGGACAAGCTTAGCCATCATAGTCCTTCCAGGAAGCAACCATGAAGTTTCCTCATCCCTCTTGACCCTAGATGCTTCATTTCTAAATTATATTTTTGAATCGGAAATACATTCACATGGTTCAAAATTCAAAAGGTCCAAGAAGGGTGCTTGGTGAAAAGTCTCCTTCTCACCCCTGCCCTCCCTCTCCCTCACTTTCCTCTACAGAACCCATCAGTTAAACCTTCCAGGAAGGTCTTCTATGGATATATAAAGAAATACAAATATAGAATATATTTTTTACGGTAATGTACTATACATATCATTCTATACCTTGTTATACCTTAGAGGTTCTTTGAATCTTAATTGGATTGTATCTTTTGGGAGTATATGGATGTGTTCAAAGAGTTATTCTGGTTCTAGAATAAAACTACCTGGGTTCTGGTTTTGTCCCTGTATGATTTTCAGCAATCACTTCATCTTTCTGGACTTTGGTTTCCTCATCTTGTATGTGTATAAATTAGATTTGTCTCTGACACATTGCAAGCATTCAATATGTATCAGCCATTTGAAAATTTAAAAAATGTTACAGGGTATACACATTTTGGTTACATAATTTGCTTTTTTACATTTTAAATCAAAGTTATAAGTGTATCCTTTACCCAGAATAAGTACATTGTACCAGTTAGGTGTGAATTTATCTATCTCTTCCTCCCCACTCCCCTCTACTTGATTTCCATTGACTTTTACTTCCAGATGTGCACATAAATGTTGATTGACTAATTCCAATTTAGTATCAAGTACCTGTGGTGTTTGTTTTCTGTTCTTGTGATACTTAGAAGAATGGTCTCCACTTCCTTCCAGGTTGTTACAAAAAATACTGGATCAACATTTTTTTTAATGAACAGCCATTTTTTTTTTTTTTTATTAGGGAAAAAACATTAGGCTGCGAGCCACTAAATCTAGTATTTATTCTGACCTTTCTATTTCTGGGATAGCTAAGTAATATTTTTTGTCTAGGCCTCAGTTTCCTTATCTTTAAAGTGGGACAACTCATTCCTACTCTGATTATTCCTCAGAACTGCCAGGAAGACTTAGTGAGCTTATGAATATGAAGACAACTTGGAAAACAAAATGTGCTGAAAAGATGGAAGAAGTGCTGCTTAATGTTTTCAAAGAAAAAGCTTTGGGTGACTGGAACCCAATGACCTGAACTGGGTAGAAGGGGTAGTGTTCTTTCTTCTGCCAGTGGAACTCAAAGGCCAACCCTGAGTGAGGGAGAGCCCATGATAAAAATTTGAAATAATGAAGTTTTGTCTTTTGACCTTTTTTATACCATTCCCATCCTTCTCCTGACTTCCTTATTTCCATATATTCTTCATCTTCCTCCTCTTGTCAAAACCTGCTTTCAGGATACGTAAGAAGGATATGTCAAAGACAACCTCAGCTTTCCATTTGAGATAACCTAATCTAACTTGCTGAAAAAGGGGCTGGATGTGCTGAAGTTCATAAAGCAAGTCAGCAACTAAGCCAGATCTGGAGCCTGTTGTTCCCATCTCATAGTTGTTTTCTTTTTCTTTCTTTCTTTCTTTTTTTTTTTTTGTCAGAGTCTCACTCTGTTGCCCAGGTGCTATAGTGTCATGGTGTAAACCTAGCTCACAATAAACAAACTCAGACTCCTGGGTTCAAGCAGTGTTCCTGCCTCAGCCTCCCAAGTAGCTGGGACTACAGGCACCAGCCACAATGCTGGCTAATTTTTCTATTTAGTAGAGACAGAGTCTCACCCTTATTCAGTCTTGCTCTTGCTCAGGCTGGTCTTGAACTCCTGAGCTCAAGGCATCGCCAGGCCTCAGCTTCACAGAGAGTGCTAGGATTATTGGCATGAACCTATCAATTGTTTTTTCTACTAGCATTTGCATTTTAGTGTGAATTTGTATTTGAGATTCCTTAGCAAAGACATCTGGTGATAAGGGAGACTGTGGAAGTGTCTCTATTCAGCTTTCATACTAAGATGTTATCCCTTGATCTCCAGGGTCAGACCTTTTTGGATCCCTGAGGGGAGGGAGGACACATGCTGGCTACATAGTGCTGAAGCAATGTCTATAGAGCAGAGGGTGCAAAGAGCACCAGAAAATGTCTAAAACAGTGATACCCAAAGTGAGGCTCAGAGGGAAAATAGAAGAATTTGTTTATGTATTCAATTGTTAATCACATTGTTATTTATTTATCTTTTGAAATCTCAGAATATTGGCTCAGCACACATAGCACAGTGGTTACTGTGCCAACCACATACACTGAGGGTGGTGGTTTCAAATCCAAACTGGGCCTGCTAAACAACAATGACAACTGCAACAAAAAATAGCCTGGTGTTGTGGTGGGCGCCTGTAGTCCCAGCTATCTGGGAGGTTGAGGCAAGAGATTCACTTAAGCCCAAGAGTTTGAGGTTGCTGTGAGCTGTGAGGCCATAATACAGGATGGATTTTTTTTTTCTTTCAAAGTGAGCCAATGGGGAGAGGGAAATCAATGAACCACTGGAAACTATCTTCACTTTCTGTTGTAGATTTCTTCTTTGGGATGTAAAGATTCCCTGAGGAGACACTTTCATTCTCTTTGGAAATGCAGGCCAAGGCCCAGAGAGCTTCTGCCAAGACTGTAGAGGTAGACTTAAAGATGGTTTACATTGATTGAACTACATTTATTTTTTTTCACCTCTTCTCCAGATACAGGAGCAGGTCACAGTGCTCCTGACTAAATGGTGTTCCTGTTTTCACCATCCTAGAACAGATGGCCACATTTAAAAACTTTGGAACCATTAGTTCCAACCATCTCCTCCCTGGCTCCTCCCCCTACCTATAGCTCTTCTTTCCTACCAGATTTTAACACGACATATGTCAAATGGATTAAAAAAAATTATTTTCCTTTCTCCTCTTTGCCTTGCCCACCCACCCTTTGGCTGTGGTGTTGATGAGTATAGAACTATGAATGTGGGAGGCACGGAGGAGGGATTCTTCATGTAGTTCTATTCCCCTCCTACCTTTCTGGAAATCTAGAAGAGCTCCACCTCCACCCTTGTTCAGGAAACTTCCAGGCTGGGTTTCTAGGCTTAACTTTCAGGAATAGTTAAGGCTTCTAGGACTAGTCCTTGGGAAACTAAATGAAGAAATTCAAGAGTCCAGATTTAGGCCCCAAGATGGTTCTAGGTTACTTCAGAGACTTGGGACACTTAGACGCCCCCTCCCCCACCTCTACCCTAGGCTTGCTCTGGTCAGCTCTCATCTCTTAGGGTCTGAAGTCAGTAAGAGACATCTGGTAGGTTGCTGGAGTTCAGTTTCCACACCAAGTTTAAGAAGAAGGCCATGATGCCTGGAGCAGGAAGAAGGGCACACAGTAGCCTCAACATATGGATGAGGGGCAAGGTAACCCACAATTAGAGATGGCATGTGTCTGAATCAGTAACTCATGGAGAGGACATGAGTCTATTATTATTATTATTATTGTTATTACCATTTTACTAATTTTTCAACTATTGGAGGCTGCTTTGGGTAGATTGAATACAACTCTAGGAAATTGCTCCTGGATTGTAGGATAGAGAGATGCTGCTAGGACTTTACATTAGGACTAGTAAGTGGCCTCAGTGCCTGAAGGTTGGGGCAGGGTTGGGAGTGAAACAGAGCTGGTACAGGTAGCTTCCAAATGGCAGACTGAGAAAATCTTACTGGGCAAGCTACTGTTACTCCTCAGCGTATCTGGAACCTGATATCAAAAGGAGAAGCCTAGAGACAGAGTTTCAGAGTAGGTTTTTTTCGTGAATGACCCAGTGCTGTAAGGGAGTAATTCTTGTACTGCAAACTCTCTGGCCCCAGAAAGTTTAAGACAATTAGTCTCAATATGACGTGATTCAAAATCACTTATACTGCTTGTTGAAAATGCTGGTATGATTCTGAGTAGGGGTCTGTAGGCTTCAGAAACTGGTGTCATGAGTCAGAGGTGCCTGAATCATAGAAAAACATCTAGAATATGATAATAACTATTGTTTCCAAGATGTTCTGGGGATGCAACTAAAATGGTTATCTGACTTGGAGCTGCTCTAGTGTAGGAGACTTCTTCAGCCAATAGCTTCAAGGTTGGTAGTCCAAGAACATATTCTTTTCTCTGATTTGTGCAATCCTTGGCCCATTTGTCTACATTTTCTTTAAAGGATGCATTTCCTCTTTTATCTTACTGCACACTTCAACCTATAGTTAAAATTCTGTGGCACACTTAAATTTTGTTGATTAAAAAAAGGGTAAAAAAATGCTTATTGTGCTTTGAACTTCTTTTGAAAATAATTTAGTTAATGGTCTTTAAAAAATTTTGCAGGGTACTTAAGATCCTCCCTCTGCACACCATTTGAAAATCACTGCTTCATACCAAACTCTTAGCATTGTGAAATTTGGGGAAGCAGCTGAGTGTCACTTCAGAAACTCCTAAGCTCATTTGGTTGAGTTAGTGGCTAGGAGGTTTCATATCAGAAGAATCTACTGTTAAAGTCAAGACCAAGCAAGCTACTCGTCTTTGTTCATCTGTTTGGTCACCATTATAGCCAAGCTCATCTTGTAACTTCTCTTCGAAGAAGTGTGGCAAACAGCTTTCCTTTGTTATTAACCTGGAATTAATGAGAAAATAAATATACTGGATGGCTTATATGCTCAGGAGTTTATCTGGATTTCCCAACCTTTTAGGTATTGGCAGGTGCCAGTTGGCTTATGGTCAGGTGGCTTTTTTTTTTTTTTTTTTTTTGTTATTGACCCTGATCCCCACCTGGGTTTATCTTTTTAGATCAAGCCAGCCCAGCAGGGTTTCATGTCTGTCAGGTGTGATTGAAGCCAACAGCAAATCTTTCATTATATTAAAGTGAAGAATGGATGGTATAGTGCAGGGGTCCTCAAACTACTGCCTGTGGGCCGCATGCTTCGGTGTGAATTGTATTTGTTCCCGTTTTGTTTTTTACTTCAAAATAAGATATGTGCAGTGTCCATAGGAATTTGTTCATAGTTTTTTTTTTTAAACTATAGTCTGGCCCTCCAACGGTCTAATGGACAGTGAATTGGCCCCCTGTTTAAAAAGTTTGAGGATGCCTGTTATAGTGGGACATAGAAGGAAGCTGATGCCTAATGATTCACAAATCACAGGCCCAAATTAGTAAAAAGATGATTGTGTCATGAAAGGAGATGATATTTGCATATTTCCTTTCAGTACATTTAGAGTCATCATCACTTGAATGCATTAATTATTCTGCTCATAAATAAAATTAGTTATGGGCAATAACAATACCCAGATCAAAACTGGAACCAACCAGGTGTGAAGTTTTAAGTCCTGGGAAAAAGGAAAAGCAACTCTTGTGATTATTTTTATGTTCATGATATGGGGTTTTTCTTACCTGGCAGTGATCTGTGTTCCTTTCCCTGTGATGATCAGGCACCTGTGCAGAACGTCAGTAAAAAGCAGCTTGCCCAAATAGCCACCATGCTATTAATCCTGACAATAATGTATTGACATGTAGGCCACCTGGTTTTATATTATGTAAACAGCTTCCTTGGACCAGTGAAATGTTCTGCAACCTGAAAGAGATGCTAACTCTGTTGCCTGGTTTTAGGGCTCAGGTAATAGAAGTTTAGATGGAAGCTAAAAACAGTGGTGTTCATTTGGAATAAGCTATCATTCACAAGTGTATTATCCTGGTTTTTGGAGAATAATACATGAGTTGACAACTTGAGTAACACTTCCAAATTGTTATTTTCTTCTTATTTTAGGTAGGTAGTAATCTCTTTCAGGTTACTGAAAGAGACAAAGGGAGAGAGGATGCAGCCTGGAGCCATTAGGGAAGAGATAGATTAAGGAGCAGGTGGAACAAGATCACACAACTAGGAAGAGGCAGTCTGTTTCAAGTATCCATACACCTAACCATTGATTAAGGGTATGGCTGAATCAGAGGCACAGAGGTAGGATTGCATTTGCCAATAGAAGATTCAGTTTGGCAAGAGTGGTGGAAATTCTCTGTCTAGTTAGAGGCAAGGGTTGTATCTAGAGATGGGGCTAAATTAAGGAGATCTTTGATAGATTAACTGAGAGGAATTTGTTACGAGACGAGAGTAGTGTCCAATTGCAGCATAGCAGTCTGGGAGTCCCTCCACGCAGGGACTTTGCCTGACAGCCCATGATCTGGCAGACAAAGGGAGAGAAGGCGTTGTGAAATTTATACACACAAGGTGTTTTGACCCTTGAGAAATGACACCTGTATTAGCCTCACAAGGCTATCAGGTACCACTCAGACCTGATTATTCAAGGCTTTTTTATTAGAGATATTGGAGGCATGCATACTCAAGCCATAAGTCAGAAGGTAATAGCTTCTTGTTACAATTAAATAGGCATTTTTTTTTTTTTTGTAGAGCCAGAGTCTCACTTTATCACTGTGGGTAGAGTGCCATGGCATCACACAGCTCACAGCAACCTCCTACTCCTGGGCTTAGGCGATACTCTTGCCTCAGCCTCCCGAGTAGCTGGGACTACAGGCGCCCACCACAACGCCCGGCTATTTTTCTCTTTTTGCAGTTCGGCTGAGGCCGGGTTTGAACCCGCCACCTTCGGTATATGGAGCTGGCGCCCTACTCGATGAGCCACAGGCGCCACCCTAAATAGGCGTTTTTTTGTTCAAGGAAGAAAGCTATCTGACTGAAGGAAAGTGGAGCACTAAACTATAGATCAAAGAATTCTTTTGGTAGGATTTAATGAAGGAAATTTATAGCCAACGGGTAAGACAGCTGTACCTGGAGGATAGTTTTCAAGTTTTATTAGGTCCTGTTTAAGCTGTTGATCTGTATCTAGACATTTCCAGGTAAGACAGCTGTACCTGGAGGATAGTTTTCAAGTTTTAGTAGGTCCTGTTTAAGCTGTTGATCTGTATCTAGACATTTCCCAGACATTCCAGCACCTTAGCACTGTGCCTCACAGTGGAGCGGCTGAGACTTGGGGGAGTTCTGGGGATGTCAGCCTACTCTAGCTTTGACCCATAGGAGTTACTGAAGCTTCTTAGACATAGAGCATGGCACCAGCAAAGAAGGTTTGACAAATGCATCATTAAGGAGTAGCTTGAGTAAGAGAGAGACCTGGGGGTGGGGACTGAGAGGCCTGTTGGGAGACAGCTTGAGGTTATGAGGACCCGGTCTAGGATGGGACAGTGGGAGTGAGGGGAGTCATATTGAGAGACAGACATGAGGAAGGGCAAGAAGATTTTTCTGAAATGGGAAAAATTAATAAGGAGGAGGAATAGAGGTATATGATGAATTTGATATATGTCTTACTGACAGTATCAGGCCATCCAGTGAAATGTGGAGCAAGCAATTAGATATATGGGACTAGAGGTGATCATGAGAAAAATGATTTCTTTGAGGAACTAAGGAAGAGAACAAAAAGCAGAGATCCCTAGTGAATTTTGAATGGGGCAGTCAAGACCTTAAGCTGAAAACTCATTCCTCATTTTTTTCATCCAGTCTGACTGGCCTGCATTTTAATGTGCTGCCAGAAATGCCTGAGTTAGTTATTTTCAGGAAGAAACTAGTCAGCTGCAAATTGTCATTTTTCTGAGCAGACGGCAAAGCATCCTATCCAGCAGAAAGGATAGTGAGGAGAAATAAACTATAATAATGAAATCCCTATTCTTGGTAGAGCTGAAGTATTAGTCTCAGTAAAATACTATAGCTGGAAGGAACTTGAGAAGTCATTTGTCTTGTTCTAGTCTGTCACTTAACTGACAAACTGAAAAAGGGAAGGGGTCCTGTCCAAGATCATTCAGTGAGTTACTGGCAGAGCTGCTTTTAATAGCCAACATGAGTCTTTGCTGTACATTATGGTGTCTTCTAGCTGTTATTAGAGCAATATAGTTCATACCTTTCCAAAAATGAAGAGGATAGTTAGCCTTCAACAGTCTGGGCAACATAGCCAATGTCTATTTTCAAGGCTATATTGAAAAGATATCTTGGAGATATCTATTCAGGAGAGATCATACAATCCCAGCTTGTTTTAAATATGCTTAAAGGGAACAAGGAAAATAATTTTGCTCTTGTAGATGCTTAGCTGTTGAGGAGGGTGGCCTAGAGGATAGGAGCAGGCACAAAACTAAGAAAACCTCACAGAGAGGCAAAATTCCCTTATGTGTCCTCTTTTCCTCCTGCAAAGCTTCTCAGAAGACAGACCCAGTTTAGCTAAATTCATGGTAATTGGCACATTTGGTGTTCCAGCAACACTTGGTAGTTCATATTTTTAAGAGCATTCCCCTTTTTGCTTCTTGTCATTAAAACACTAATATTTTTGGCAGCACCCTGTGCTAATTAAATGTTTATTTTGGGAGTGGTACTTTTGAGCTAGAAGGCAAGAACAAGAACTTGAAGACAAGTCGTATGCCTCTTGATAACTAGATGAGGGCTTGTGATCACAGTTCCTGTGCACGCAAGGGTTTTTCCTGTGTTGACGTACCCTAACATTGGGCATGCTCCTTACATGATACCAAATACTCTTTTTTAGACATACCAACCACTGAGGAAGGCTTATAGATAAGCAGAGTGCTGGAGGCAAGAAGCCCAACACCCTGGCTTGAAACCCTTATGCTTTAATAACCACACTTAGGATAGATCCCTGCCCCTAAAATGGGAAAATTGTGAGAGAATGTGGCCTCAGGAGAGGTAAGAGTAGAACTAGGAAGGTCTCCTGCTCCCTACCAGAAGTATTGGCATCACCTGGGGTCCTGATTGAACTGCAAGTTCTCCAGCCCCATCTCAGCAGTCTGGAGATTGAGAACTGCTCTGTATCATTCACAGGGTAGACTAGTCTCTCTTTGCTTTCTTGGCAGGCACTGGGGTTGGAGGGGATTGGCAAAAGCAAAGCTGTAGAGTAAGGTCAACTGGAGACTGAAATTCATTCTACCACCTATGAACTGGGTAACCATGGGCTACTTGACGTACCTCACAGATTATGTTTAATGAAAATGGAAATGTTAATGCTTACCTTGGAGAACTGTAGAGACTGAGATCACAAAAGAAAGCCTCTTACTCAATGCCTAGCATGTATTATTGACAAATATAAATTACTCTTGATCTTCTTTGTCTTTTTTCTTCTTTTATTAGTACTTTCTTCTTCCTTTCTTTTGTTCTTCCTCAAAGGGCTCACTGGCTACTCCAAGTTAGCTACAGGTCTTGTTGATCAGAGACTAGCCTTTTATTTCAAACTCCTAATGTCTTCAGAGTATAGTGATCATATTTCCAGGTTAAAATCAGGGCACATGGATCTTATAACATACATACCTATTTGGGGGATGTATCGGATAGAATATTTGAAATTAAGAATTTAATGTCTTGGGAAATCTTATTAAGATTAAGACATTTAATTTATTAAGATTAATAAATTCTTATTAAAATTAAGAATTTAATGTCTTGGGAAATCTTAAAAATGAATAGGATCTCATTCCATCTTATGACTCTTAAACCCTCAGCATCCTCTTATTTATGTCCAAAAGTGTCTTTGGCGTGTGAAACACTATGTGCCCCACTCGCTGTTAAGTCTGAGCAAGAGCTAGCCTATATTTGGTGTTATTTCTAGAATGCCCTGGGGGATTGGGAATTATTATTATTATTATTTTTGATTGGGAATTAATTATTTTGTTAGAAGTTACAGTAGTCCCATGGCCTAGAGCTATTTGAGTACCTTGTTAGAATAATACAGCACCATCTCCTGGCTTTATGTTAGGCTTGCAGGATGAAGGGTAAGGACATTTGGGAATTAGAGCTTTTGGTGGAGAAAGGGGTACAAACCAATTTGGTAATAGAGAATTTAACCCCCACTATAGTCACTCTTAAATAGCCTTTTCTTGGTTTTATGTTAATAACTGTACCACTTGATAATGTTGATTAGCCCCTGTTGCTTGAAACTCTTATCCTTAGCTTTTGTGAGATTGCACTCCTTGGTATCCTAATGGTGTGCTGACACATCCATTGAGGTTTGTTTCTCTAGCTCAGTGATTTTCAACTGGTGTGCCATGAAAGGATCTTAGGTGTGCCTTGAAAAATTTTTAATGATCATTAATTAAGAGTTTGAGGTTGCTTTGAGCTATGATGTCATGGCACTCTACCTAGGGCAAATAGTGAGACTGTCTCAAAAAAACAAAATCCTTATTTAAAAAATAATGCTGATGGAACTAGTTATCCACATGTAGAAGACTCCTGGGCTTAAGCAATTCTTTTGCCTCAGCCTCTCAAGTAGTTGGGGCTACAGGTGCCTGCCACAATGCCTAGCTATTTTTTTGTTGTAGTTGTCATTGTTGTTTAGCAGGCCCAGGCTGGGTTTGAACCCACCAGCCCCGGTGTATGTGGCTGACACCCTAACCACTGAGCAATGGGTGCTGAGCCAGAATTTAGTTAGGTTTGCCTGCCCTTAGCCACCTTTCATACTGTTTGAAAGCTATGCATTGCTGATGCGCAGAGACCCTTTGTTCTTCAGGCAAGGACTGCAGTTGAATCACACTGAACAGATCCCTGAACATAGTAGGAACTCATTGAATGAATATTGGAAGAAAAATGGATGAGCAGAGAAAAGTGGTGACATATGAAAAAATTATAGTTAGTTAAAAATCAATTCTGTATACAAGGGGAATATTTGGGACCAATTTCTACCCCATACTTAGTTTACTTTTTCAAAACAAATTCAGAGGATAGGGGTTCCTTTCCTGTTGCTTGTGTTTGTAATGGAAAAACACAGGAGCCCCAAACAGCTGCCAGCCCCTTCTAGATTAGCCTTCCTCTCTCTTCTGTGCACATACCTTGATTTAGTGTCTTATAGCTCATGATCAGGTGAGAGAGTAGAGTTATCCCCATTTTATAGGTAAAGAAACAGACCCAGGGGTAGCGTAGATTTTAAGTTAAGAGAAGAATCTCTAGAACCACACTGTGCCTGTATTTGAACTTCAGTAGTTACTGGAAGTGTGAACTTGAACAAAGTATTTAACTTTTATGTACTTTTGTTTGCTCATTTGTGAAATGGGGATAATAATAGTATATTCTTAAAGGGCTGTTGTGAAGCTTAAAGAATTAATATGTAGAAAATGTTTAAAATAGTACCTGACACATAGTAAATACTCTTATAAGCTATTATAAGGTACATGGAATTATCATTGAACCTGTAAACCCACACTTTCTTTATCTTCCCCCTGTATGGCTGGGAAAAACAAAACAAAACAAAACAAAATAAAACAAAACATTGGTCCAGGAGGCTGGCCATCTGGCAAATTGCTTACCTATAAAATGAGGGTTTAACTGTGATAATCTTTATAGTGGTATGCCATTCTGAGAGTCAGTGGTTCTAAGTAGGCCCTGACAACAGATTTCCAGTTGGTTAGTTGTTTTGTGACCAACTAACCTAGTTGGTAGGTACTTGATTGGCCTTGACCTGATCAACTGGACTAATAGAGGATAAGAGTGAGCTATGTACTACTGGAGAAGCTAAGCATGAAGCTCCTAAAAGGAAGACTACAAAGTAAAATGAATTCAGGCAGTGGAATCAGCTAGACCTGGGCCTAGGGAGTGCATACAGCATCATAGATAGTGTCCTGAGCAGAGGGTTGGTAATTGATGCTGCGATATTCTTTTGACCCTTGATAAAAAGCCATGGATATAGCTTTAAACTACAAGCCTTTTATGGTCCTCTGAGTTATAGATATCAGGAGGGTAGCTAGAGAGAGGCAGAGTGTGTGTGATTATAGAGCTCTAACAACACCAGATGGGACTCATCTTTCCCAGGAAAGAGGAAACTTCTCTTATAAAGATTTATTTTATTGAGGCCAGTGACCAGAAATTATCCTTCTTCACTGAGTCCAGAACAAGGAGAAATTGACTTTGGACATGATTGGAAAAAAGAAAGTTCAACATAAAAATGAATCTCTGCATAAGCAGAGAAACTAGTAACTTCAGGTGGTTGTCTAAATCTCCTTCTTTAGGATTGATTCTTGAAGAATAGGAACCATCAGGTTTATGATATCATGGATGGCATTCTGTAAGTTCAGTAAAGATAATGAGTAGGCATTGCTAGTATGGATTGATGTGTATAAGAGAACATGAGGTGAAGAGACCCACTTCCATAATTTATTACTTGTGTTATTGGTTGAAGGACCAGGTCACTTTCCTAAGCCCCAGTTTCCTCATCTTCATAATATAGGCAACAGTGAGACCCACCTCATTCAGTAAGGATCAAGTGATGCAGTAGATATGAAAATACCTTGCAAACAGTAAGGCATGAGCTATTTGAAAAAGTGGCATTGTAAAAGGTCCTGCTGGAAATCTGTTTGTGTCCATGCTGAAAAGCTGCCTCTACGCCTTACCTTCTGTGGAATGCACAAAGACTAGAATCCTGAACAAGGACAGATGTATCAGGCAGGGTCTGAGGAACAGAACCCCTCAATTAAGTCAACAATCAGGGAGTGTGTCTATGACTGTGTTTATATCTGTGCAAGGAATATGCATTCCTTTTGTGACCGTAAGGTTATTTCTGGCTAGTATGTTGAAGAGCAGACTTGTGGGAGAGGGCAATAGACTGCCTTTATTGTCTTTGAACTATTTTTTCTTTGGCCTTATGGAGCCATAATTGCTTTGGGGAGTCAGTTTTTCCTCAAAGCAGGTTGATGAAAAAGCTGACTTCTCTGGAGGACATACTCAGCAGTTTAGTGCTGGGAAGACAGTTATTGAGTCTTTTTGCCTGACAGGCCATATGTTCTCTATTATGTAATCTGTTTCCTCAGATGCCAGGAAGACTTGACGGCCCATCTAAGCCAGAACAGCTGGGGAGAAAGAGAAAACAAATAACACAGTAGTCAGGATGGTAGCTAGAGAGTGGCAGGCTACCCACCTCCCCTATCCTTATCACTGCATTTAGATGAATGTCATGAATGTGTTTGTTTATGAGACAGTGGTATAGAACACTGTTGTGTGGAGCCCAGTACTCCTGTCCATGAAGTTTAATGAACAGTGTTAGGGTCCATATATAGCCCCTGCCTTTCTGGGTGATTTCAAACTCATCCATTAACTTCTTTGTTGCTTAGTTTTGCCATGCTATCAAATTCAGAATTTAGTCCAGACCCCCTGTATTTCAAAGGGCGATCATACAAATCACTGACCAAATCTATGCCAAGGTTGAAGAAAGCCATATTCTTTCATATGCATGACCTGTCTGGATAGTATCATGTGTGGGTGAGAGCAGGGGGCTACAGGACTGGAGTTCATTGTGTGTGAGGAATGTCATGGTCTATTACCCTAGGGAGAGGGGCACAATGGAGTTAAATAATGTACCACTAATTCTCAATTGGTCATCTCCAAGAAGGAGGAGCACAGAGAATTGAAAGGCAACAGATGTGAAGCTCATTTTAGCCACTGATTTCAGCCTCTCCACCAATTTCAGACCCAGGGCTGCCTGGAAGCACCAAGGAGAGATGGACTGTTGCTTTCTTTGTTCTCTGGGAAGTTCATGAGTAGGGATAAAATCATGAAGCTTAAGTAGACTGTATTGATACTCTGGGTCATTCCATACACTGGCTAATGGACAGTTGATACTATTGTTTGTCTTGTGGTCCAGTTTAGCTTGTGCTCCAGTGTCATACTCCTGACCCCTAACCATTACAGTCTGTGAGTTTTAGTATAAGTGGTAGAGCTCTGTGGGTGGGTAAAGGACAGACAAAGCAGCTAGCTGTGTGGACTGAACACATTCTCATTTTGTCTCCTAAGCTGATCACTGGAGATTCCATCGTTAGTGCTGAGGCAGTATGGGATCACGTCACCATGGCCAACCGGGAGTTGGCATTTAAGGCTGGCGACGTCATCAAAGTCTTGGATGCTTCAAACAAGGATTGGTGGTGGGGCCAGATCGACGATGAGGAGGGATGGTTTCCTGCCAGCTTTGTGAGGGTGAGTGTCAGCCTTCACTCTCTACTTCTCTTTCCTTAGATGCCTGCCAGACCCCGGCTTCCCCTTAACCATCCTCTATTCTTCTATTCATTCTTATCCTGGTATCTTTTCTTATTATTTTTTTTTCTTTTTGTGGGGTTTTTGGCTGGGGCAGGGTTTGAACTTGTCACCTCCAGCATATGGGGCCACCACCAAACTTCTTTGAGCCACAGGTGCTGCCCTCTCAAATTTTTTCTTTCTTTTTTTATTATCTCCTATCAAGGACCTGGGCTTCCTTTATTCTTTGCCCTTTAAAATTTTAAAGTTTTTCTTTGTGTCTTATTTATTTTAACCCCTACCCATCATTCTACCTTTGTACATATTAATTCCTTTGTCTGGGCCTTAGTTTCCTCTTTGGGGGTTGGCCTTTGGTGGTTTTTGAAGACTTAACTCTATATTGCTGTGAACTTTTGCTTTTCTTAATGTCTTCTTTTCTGCTTTCTTTCTTTCCTTTATACCTTCTTGTTTATCCTTTCTTCTTATAGATCCTTCTCATCTTTTCCTCTCTTTCCCCCTTTTTATTGCTGTCATCTTTCCTCTGCTCTCTTTTCTTCTCTGTTCTCTCTCCCTCTGCCTTTATTCTCCTTTTCTCTTTCCTCTCTGATTCTTTGCCTCTTTTCTCTTATTTAGGAAAGTGTGGACATCCTTATGTATTGTCACAAGACTGTTTTTAGATGTTAATATAAGAGTATGGGCTGTTACCCTAGGGGTTAGAGCTGTGTGGACCGAACACATTCTTGTTTTGTTTCCTATGCTGATCACTGGAGATTATATTGTCAGTGTTGAGGCAGTATGGGATCACATCATCGTTACTGTAGCTGATCTTACTTTTTTCAAGAGTCAAGTGGTCAGGATTTAAACTGTGCTGGGGCTGGGAAGCAGGCAGTCTGCAAGGTCTTGTAAGGCTTCTGCTTCTTTGACATTGTACCATGAATAACTTGGCACTTAACAGAGGGATTCTTGGAAGGGAGCTCACAGTAGGTTTGTGCTTCTTCCCAGTCATTATGGAAGAAGTGACTCCAGGGTGCTTATTACTTCAAGTTGCAATAGGGAAAGAGTATTTGACTAGGAGTTCCAGTTCTTGACCTTCCTTGGGATTGTGAACTGGAATCAATTCTTTGACTATAGTGAGCTCTGGTTTACCCATCTGCTAAATAGTCTTGGCAGTTTTTTAATTTCAGGGGATGTCACAGGAAATGAAATAAAATGTGAAAACTGCTTTGTGGTAAGATTAGTACCAAAACCATATGAAAGTGTGTTATAACTATCCTTATCACAGCCTTTTGTTAGTTTCTCCCATGAGGTGAGGCTGAAATCTTCTGGACCCCTATAAAAAAGTCAAAGAGACTTGAGATCTCGAAGGTTGAAGAGCTTCAAGATTGGAATGATGGCAGCATGATATGAAGGAAGGAACAGGGCATTTGGAGTCAGATAATTTGAGATACGGGTTTACTGCCTCCTATCTCTGTAACGTTAGGGAAGATTTAACTTTTCTAAGTTTTGATTTCCTTATATAAAAAATATGGATAACAGACTTTCCACAAGTGTTCAATGAGCTCATATAAGGCAAAATAACTAGTGCAGTGCTTAACAGTTACTATATATAGATATATATCCAAGATATTAGGTACTTGGCAAATGGTAACTTGTTTTATTATTATTATCATAATTATTATTGCCACCACCATCAGCACCTTATTAGTTACAAGAAAGGTCTCTGTATCAAGGCTGGCCCTAGAGGTTGAAAGAGGCTTCCTTCCTCAGAGGACTACAAACCTGGAAAGTATTATTATCTAGTTGGGACAGTTTAAGTAAGGGCACTGGCTAGATATATGGGAATGGACAAAATGACCTCTCACTTCTATCTATATGGAGAATATTCTAATGAAATAGTTAAACCTTTCTTCTCTGCTTATGTGGAATCTTCCTTCAGAGTCTCAAAACTCCTTCTGTGTCCCAGTTCAGGTTTACTTGTTGATGAATCAGTCCCAGGAATAGAAAGAGCACATCAGTAACCTCAGGCCTTCAGGACTAGCATGAGGCTTTATACATGCACAACTTTTGTCTCTTGTGCTGACAGACTACCTCTTTAAAAGAAAGATTAAACTGCACCCAGTGGTGACATTACTCAGATTCAAATGCATTTAATTTCCAGGAGAAATGCCACTTTTATAATAAACAGCAAATCAAAGAATGGGGGAAATGACTGAACAAATCAGGATGGCTCAGAGAGGTGAATGATAGAGCCAGATTTCAGAATGTTGGTGAGGAGGCATTGTTACTCCTAAGTGAAGCCCAGTGTTCCTCTAGGGGCATAGCCCTAAAAGCCACTTGGTACAGAGTCTATCCCAGTGGTTCTCAACACTAGCTCTATAAGGAAATCACTTAAGTGTCAAAAAAAAAAAAAAAAGAAGAAGAAGAAGAAGTATCTAGAAAACAAATAAAAAACTAACTAAAAACCAGGCTCCAGACTAGTTAAAATAATAATCTTGGAAGATAGGAATTGGGTTTTTAGAAAACCTCTAGGTTATACTGGGTAGCCTGGATTAAGAACCACAATAGAATATATAATCAAGGCCACAAATGTAATTTAAATGTTTTTAGTAGCCACATTAAAAAAGTAAAAAAAAAAAGGTAAAGGTGAAATAAATTTCATTTATTTTATTTAACCCAATATAGCTAGGATATTCTGTAATATGTATTATTACTATAAGATTATTAATGCTATATATTAGTAAGTCTTTGAAATTTGACATATATTTTATACTCACAGTACATCTCAAATCATACTAGCTGAGCTGAGATTCAGTAGCTCTTTTAGATCACCATTTTATCCATAGGTTATCTGCCATATAACAGGAAAGTATAATTACAAAGAAAAGACTTCCCTTTTAGCCCCATACTAGCCGGACAGATTTGTAGATCACTGGACCAAATTGGTGACTGATACAGTTAGTAGAGCCCTATTTCCTGTGTGGAAATCTCATTGTTATGAGGACATCTGAGGCCTAGGATGAATAAGCAAGGGTGCTTATGTGGTTCTGTCCAAGCTTGCCCTACCTATTGTTGATCATATTAAAACCCAACCTGGAGTCTGAGAAACCTAGATTGCCTCAGTTCTGTTATTAGATATTCAGCTGAGCCACTTCCTGTGTTTCTTCAAAGTTCAGTTTTCTTCCTTGTAAAATTGGGATAATTGGGTTTTGTGAACATGCTTTGTAACCTGTGATATGCTGGATACCTGACAACAGGAATTGTGATTTTATTTTGGCTGCTGCATGGGAACTTGTCAGGTATTTGTGCCTTCTACACAGTCAAATTGCCTCCCCTGCTGTTCAGAATTTCATTCTCATATATGTATATACATAAGTGTGTATATGTGTTTTCTTAGGTTCTTTCTTTTCTGTACAGAGGACAAGGCTTCACAAGAGCAATGCAAGAGTTAATGTACATTGGAATTAGAGATTACTGGACATCAGTCCTCATATCTAGCTGTTGACTCCTTCAGCTGCTTTCCTGGGCTGGTTTCTCCCCTAGGAGTTGAGAGAAGACTACCAGGATATGATTGTATCTTTAAGTTTCAAGTCCTACCCCTGGGATTAGCCTCATTTTGCCTGATGGGCCCTTAACTCCAAGTCATTCAGGCTTTTTGTTCATCATTATGCGTAAAAGTAGACTTTGTTCTGACTTTGGGCTTTGGCCTGGGAAGAGCTTTCCACCTACCTAAGGGAAGGTTGTATATAGGACACACAACAGCCTATTACTGATAAGACGTTAAGGCCTATGAGACAAGCCATGGATTTGGTCAGAAAGTCAAGAACCTGCTCAGATACCATCAGGATATATATATATATATATATATATTTGCATTTTCTTCAAATTCTATGTTTCTCTAGTTTGTGGCCTGTCTAGAGTTATGGAGATGAAAGAATCAACTAAGAGGGACATTATCATCACTCCTTGCCTTTTTATAAACCAGATGTCATGGAAATCTAACCTTTACTGTTGGGGCTTCATAGGGAAGCCTGCCAAGATTTATTTATAGAGTGCTCTTTGTGGCTGAAGAAACAGACACTTGGTAAAATCTTTTTACCTGTATGGAACCCTAGATGCACTGTAGATATAGAGCTATAAAAACCCATCTTGGTCAGGGGTGGCCAATTTAGATGCTTATAGGAGCTAAGCAAGTTATTTTATGTGGGTGAGATAGGCTTAGACAAGGAATAAATGAGAGTCTGTGTCCAAATGGGAAATCCATGCCCCATCTAAAGGGAGCAAAAGTGATTTTTTGGTTGCCATGGATAGAAGTATTATGATGATAGAAGCCCAGTAGGGCTAGCAAGATCTTAGTTTTTAAGAAAAGCAGGATTTGGAATTTTATGTAAAAATCTCCATTTTTAAAAAATATTGACCACTAATTCACATTTTTATTTTTGGGACATAGTCTACTTGCTTTGTTGCCTTTAGTAGATTGCTGTGCTGTCATAGCTCACAGCAACTTCACATTCTTGGGCTCAAGTGATTCTCTTGATTCAGCCTCCTGAGTATCTGGGACTACAGATGCCTGCCACAACACTCGGCTATTTTTTTATACATGGTGTCTCACTCTTTGGTCAGACTGGTCTAGAGGCAGTCCACCTGCCTCGACCTCCTAGAGTGCTAGGATTACAGGCGTGAGCCACCTCAACTAGCCTAATTCATATTTTTAAAGAAATACTGTAAGGGTTAAATAGAGCATAGCTATAGGCCAAATTATCTCCCAAGGTCCCAGCTTATGATCACTGGTCAGCCTGACCTCCTCATTATATAAATCCTAAGAAAACATAGGCTTGGAGATTAGAAATGATTTAATGTATCATTTAGGGAATTAGTGGCAAAGCCAGGACTTGAACCCAGACTTCCTGAATCTTATAGCATGTTCAATGTCTGGGCTTCCTTTGATGTTTTCTGTGAAATTATTATTATTTTTTTCCTGTGAAGAAGCTATACATTCCTGTTTCTTTGTAGGTCTTTCTTGTAATGTTTTGTGGAAAATATTTTTTTTTTTTTTGAGACAGAGTCTCATGTTGCCCTTGATAGTGTGCCATGGCATCATAGTTCACTGCAACCTTAAATTCTTGGGCTTAAGCTATTCTCTTGCCTCAGTCTCCCAAGTAGCTGGGACTATAGGTGCCCACCACAATGCCTGGCTATTTTTTGTTGAGGTTATCATCATAGTTGTTTAACTGGCCTGGGCCAGGCTCTAATCCATCAGCCTCAGTGTGTGTGGCTGGCACTGTAACCACTGTGCTACAAGTGCTAAGCCGAAAATATTATAGTGTGGTAACTCTGGAAATAAGATTCTCTTCCTTTCCTATATTGGCTGCTATTGATTATTGAGGGCTATAATTGTCCTTTTGTTTAGGGATTTTTCCAAACTGTGAATATTTTTTGCACATACTATATTTCTTGTCGTGTGTGGTCACTGAAGTTTCTGCTATCTCATGGTCAGCCAGTGACTTGACAGAGATTTACTTAAACACTTGGAGCCAAGAAGAAAAAGTAAATGCTATTTTTTTTTTTTTTTGCTTTTTCAGCTTGGCTGTAAGCCGATCCTCACCAGTGATTCTATGTCAGGACATCCTACAACTCTGTCTTAGCCTTCTTCTCTTACTTGCATGGAGACTTCAGATCCTTCAGAATTACAACCCTATGGTGATCATGTTTCTTCTGAGCATACATCTGGTCCTGAGCATATGAATTAAAATCTCCCTTCCCCAGTATGCAGAGTGGCCCTTTTGAATCCTTATTCCAAGAAATTTCCTCCTCAGCCTCTTTTTTTGTGCTGTTAAGTCTGTTTGCTGCTTGTCCCATCTACCATCCTTTGTCCTATGTGGGCATGTGTGTTGTCTATCTTTACATCTTCGAACAGAGGGAGCTACAGTCTGGAAAGCCATCTTATCCCAAGATCAGCCTCTGTACTAGTCCCTGAGTGCCAACCAGGTCCAAATGCACAACCATAGTATTGTAAGGAACAAGATCATTATCCTCATGGAACCATGAAGGCACACCAGTAATGTGAGCCAGTCTTTCATTGGCCACTGGGGAATGGGGGATGGTAGGAGGATAAACAAAAGTGCCTCAATTATCTTACCAAACTTTTTCTCCCCATTTCTGCATTAAGCATTCCTTGGTTTTTGTAAGTTTTGGATGAGATTAAGAAAAAGTCAAGAAAAAGTACATCTATCAGTCTTTACCAGGTTAGGGTTGTTTCAGTAAAGGGACTGATTCTTTGTGTGCCCTATCCTGCCACTTTTAGTGATGATGCCTCCTCATGAATCATAGTTCTGTGTTCTGAGCACAATCAGTAAAGGGTAGGCTTGGATGGCTAGAAAATTTGTTAATGCTTGAGTACTTAACCTTCCATTCCAGGGTAATGGCAACTGTGTTTTTCTTTCTGTTGATGAGTTTGGATGTATTAATTCATATTTATCCACTCACGCTTCAAGTGGTCATATGCCTCTAGCCTTTACCTTCTATGTATGGGGTGTCTCATACATAGAAGGTAAAGGCATTGGAAATTGACCAACTTATGTTTTATACATACATTGGAAATTGACCAACTTATGTTTTATATTTTAATAGTTTTGTATTAACACATAGAGAAATATTTTGTAAATATTTCAGAAAATTTTATGAAAATAAATGTACATTTTCCCTTTGTATGTTTGGTGACCTTTGGTACACCCTGTAAAAAGTCCTGCTTGTGGCACTAGAGATGATATATTTTAGACTCCATGAGTTGAGACTGACATTTGCAGGGAGGGCCTGTTTATCTGGGTTACAGAGATCTCTCCCCTGATTCTATAATTTCAAAAGGCATTACTAGTGCTCATTGCATTCACATAATCCATCTTACTGGCTTCTCCTTGTGCACATGCTCTGGGTTATGTTATCTAGTACATCATTTGGCTAATTGGAGTTTTTGATGTTGTTGTTTTTAATATGCAGCCCTCTTTAGCTCAGAGGGAGCCTTAATTTTTTTCAGATACCACGGGTTACCTAGTAGGCCTTTCTTAGAATCTTAAAATTGAAAAATTGAAAGCAACGTTGAGGGTCATATAACCTATTCTCTAGCCTGCAGGCTGGACCATAGCTAAATCACTCCATACTTTTGAGAACTTGGCCAGCATATGTCAGGGAAGCCTGAACTACTTCCTTGTTTGCAGCTGCTGTCTTTTACGCTATAGTCTAATCAACTTCTTGACACATAATTGCTTTTTGCACTAGGAAGATCATGTTTAAGAGCTGGTAGGAGATACTCTAAATTGTTCTCTTCCGGGCAAGGCTTTCCTTCTAAGGCCCCCTCATTGTCCCATAGCATGAATTTGCAACCTGGTTGGTAGCCTGAATGCTGTATTCTGGGGCATGGGTCCTACTATTCTCTGTGTAACACACCCCCGGGTTCATTTGGGGATCAACTTAGGCCTCCCTAGTATCATGTGTACACTTCTTGGTGGTTTGATGTCTTGAGGAGAGGAAGACCATGTTTGAGCGTTTATGTTTGAGTCACATAAACAGAGATAAGGTCTGTTTATGTGACTCTTTGGAGAGTACAAAAGGAAGTTCTGGCCTAAGTTTGCATTTGACTGGACTTGATTGAATTGGATTCAGCCAAAAGGCCTGGTTTTGTTGGTCCTTAAATTGGTCTGTGAGCAGTGATGGTTTATTTTATAGAACCAGGGAGTTTTAGGGTTTAGGAGGATCTTAAAACACATCCACTTTATCCCTCTTGCTGATATTTTAACACCTCTGACCAAGTTAGTTTTATCCCAGTGTCAAAAGGTTGGTTCAACATATGTAAATAAATAAGCTTTTTTAGACAGTGAAGTTATTACATTGTTTGCTGCTCAGTGAGACTTAGCCTGAGGGTCATATGTGGGTGGACTCATTCCTACGTTGAATTACATATTAAGTAAGCAAAGGTTACTGTTAAGGACATATTTAATAAAGGTGTTGTATGTAGGACATGGCCAGTAGCATTTCTGGAATTGCAGTGAAGTCAGATAAAGTTAAATTGGGGGCAGCTCCTAGAAGTTCAACTTCCCTTATGGGTTGGGTTAGGCTGAGAACATATAGTGGGTGAGGACCTTCTTAATTGCAAATCTTGGGAGAAAGTCCATTGAATTGATAGAGTTGCAGCCCTAGTAGGTATAGACAGAGGGTGGCTTTGTTCTTATGGAAAGTGGTTGGTATGAGTGAATCCAACATTAAGTTTTTGAGTGTGTTCCAATAAGCAGGTAAACAATGGTGACTAGGAATCCAGAGATAGGGAGTGTGCAGTGAAGGTAGCATCCTCATCTGTGGAATGAAGGGCTTAGTTATAAATTCATTTGCCTATAGATGATCATCAAATGGCTACTAAAGAGGTATAGAAGTATTTTAGAGGCTCAGCGCCTGTGGCTTAAGCAGCTGGGGCGCCAGCCACTTACACCTGAGCTGGTGGGTTCAAATTCAGCCTGGGCCAAAGAACAGTGACAGCTACAACCAAAAATTAGCCAGGCATTGTGGCGGGCACTTGTGGTCCTAGCTGCTTGGGAAGCAATGGCAGGAGAATTGCCTACGCTCAGGAGTTGGAGGTTGCTGTGAGTTGTAATGTCACGACACTCTAATGAAACTTGAGACTCTGTCTCAGAAAAAAAAGAATTATTTTAGATCTTCGTTCAGTCTATCCTCCAAGAATCTGATAGTAGGTGTGAGAACTATCAGCTCTGTTTCTTTAGTCAATTTTTTTCCTTTGTCAAGTCTCAGTTTTCTCCCCTGGATGATGGAGGAGAGGGACCAGATAAACACGAAGAACCTTTCTAGTCCATATGCTATAATTATGTTTTAATTGAGGTAAAATAATAAAATTTGCCATTTTAATTATTTTAAAGTATATAGTTTAATGTATTTGCAGTGTTGTACAATGGTCACCACTATCTAGTTCCAGAACTTTTTTATCCCCCTCAAAAGAAACTCTATACCCATGAGCACTCACTCTACCATACATGTTTTGTGCACAGGTTAACAGATAGAAGGCAGAGGATAGTTAGGGAAGGGGTATAATTTAGTAGGAGCTGAGATCAGGAAGAAACATTAGACTTGAGTAGCCAGAAGAGAATACTTAAGCATTGATACAGATTAGCAAGGGGTTAAAAGTACAAGACAGTTGTTACAGGAGGACGCTAAATAGGGAAGAAGCCAGATTTGGACCACTGGGAGAATTTTGCAGATCATATAGTGAGCAAGACTCTGCTGGACTTGCCTAATGCTAGTAATGGCATAGCCCAAACCAAGATACCAGGTCTGAGTGGTATCAACCAGAGAAATAAATGTTTTAGTGACACAATAGACAAAAGGAAAGGACTGGTGTGACTATCCTATCAAAAGTGTTTTTTTTTTTTCCCCTGCATGTCTGTCAGATAATTATAGTCCTTCTGGAAGATGAGTAATTCACGTCAGCTTGATTTCAGCATACTCCATTAGTGTGGCTTTCATCATGAATTCAGGGAGGGCAAGGATTTGTACTTCTCTGTCTGCATAGTCTAAATAGAAGCCTTCTCTCTTTTTTGTGCTTAAACAAAAAGTAGATCAAAGGAAATGAAGAAGAAATGAAATTCTAAAGGTCCTGGCAGAACAGTCCTTTTGTGGCTCCTTGACTAATCAACCTAAATGATATCGAGAACTAAGCAGGAGAGGCCCATGAAAACCAATGAAAGAAGGAGACTTATGAGTATTATGTAGCATAGTTAATCTAAGAGATATTTACTTTTCTTGACTGGGAAGGAAATATGTCATCTGTGAAGGATTTCCCTGCACTTTAATCCACCCTCATTCTGGCTTGAGCTGTCACCATTAAAAAGCCTTGTTGTGGGCAAAATATCAATATTCCTAGACCAGACTAGGCCTGCTTTCCTTTGGTGGGGCTTGTTTATAGTATGGTTGTCAAGGAGGTGACATTTGGAGCCTGAGAGATTTGGGGCAATTATGAAGGCATATATGAAATTACTTTCTAAAACCCTTCCCGGACCAGAGAGGACAATTTTTCTCAGCTTCTGCCTCATAGTTCTAGGGGCGGATGATGCCAACCTAGGGATAATAACAGCAACAGCTAATACTTGATTCTGTGCCAGAAGTTATTTTCTATGCATCACCTTATTTAATTTTCTAAACAGTCATATGAGATAGATTGCTATTATTGTCTGTTTCGCAGATGAAAAAACTGAGGATCACATAGATTAAACAATTTATTCTCTGTTACTTACCAAGGCAGTTGTAGAGCCAGTATTTGAACCTGGGCTCCTAAGTCTGCAACATTTACCACTATCATAAATTGTCTCTTCTAATTTTGATGTAAGAGTCCAGAAACCTTGTTTCAATCCTGACTGCCATCTTTTTACCGTGAGATAGTTTTCTCTTTGGCTTTGGATTTCCCATTTGGGAAGCAGAAATATGTCTTGCTTTGCTTGTCTTTTTATGGGCTATTTTGAAGGCCAAAGTAAGGGAGTTTGTGGGAAGGTACTACTCCTGAAATAGATTGTCAGGTATGCCAGGGACAAGAAAAGAATGATAGAAAAGAATAGGAAGGGTCTTATTGAAGAGGGAGTAGTGATAGGCATTAGAAAGATTTAGAGTTGTAGAGGTAGAAATAAACAGGATGTTTTGGAATGAATGGAAAGGGTAGCCTGTCTGAGGTCACAGGTCTGTATTGGGGAGCGATAGAACTTGATGGGTCAGGCATGGTATATAATTTCTTGATAGAGATCCATGAATGAATGGATATATATATATATATGATAGTCACACCAGTCCTTTCCTTTTGTCTGTTGTGTCACTAAAATATTTATTTCTCTGGTTGAAACTCATTACTTTTCATTGTATCCATGCTGGAAAGGGAGAACTTTTTTTTTTTTTTTTAAGAGACAGAGTCTCACTTTATCGCCCTGGGTAGAGTGCCGTGGCATCACACTGCTCACAGCAACCTCCAGCTCTTGGGCTTAAGCGATTCTCTTGCCTCAGCCTCCCGAGTAGCTGGGACTACA
>CAUYON010194117.1:0-13432 GCA_963573935.1 Arctocebus calabarensis | reverse complement strand
AGTAAGTGGTTTGCTCTAACCTCAAACTCCTGGGTTCAAGCAATCTTCCTCCCTCAGCCTCCTGAGTAGCTAGCATGCCACCATAGTCAGCTAATTTTAAAAAACTTTTTACGTAGAGAGGAGGGTCTCACTATGTTGCCCAGGCTGGATAACGGCATCTTATCTTAAAAGAAATCTCTTGACCAGACACAGTGACTTATGCTGTAATCCCAGCACTTTGGGAGGCCAGGGCAGGAGGATCCTTCTTTGAGCCTAGGAGTTCAAGACCAGCTTGTCAACACAGTGAGACCCTTGTTTCTACAAAGAATAAAAAAATTAGCCAATCTCAGTGATGTGTACCAGTAGGCCCAGCTACTCAGAAGGCTGAGAAGAGAGAATCACTGAACCCTAGGAGTTTGAAGCTGCAGTGAGCTATGATCATGCCACAGTACTCCAGCCCGGGTAACAAAGCTAGACTGTCTCTCTAAAAAAAAAAAAAAAAAAAAAAAAGGAAGAAAGAAATCTCTGCCCTTATGGAGTTATTGTATGGAAGACAGACATAAATAACACTCATACTAAATAAGTAAGCTTCAGCTAATGTTAGAAGGTGATGAATGCTATGGAAAAACATTAATCCAGGTTAAGGAAATTAAGAGTTTAAGAAAGAGGTACTTTGCAATTTTAAGTAAGGTGGTTAGGGCAGATATTATCTTTAAGGCATTTTTTGAATGAAGACTTCAAAGATGTGAGAGGAGAGAGCTGTGAGAACAGTCCTGGCCCAGGTAACTGACAATGCAAAGACCCTGAGATGGGAACGTGTTCAGCATGTGCACATAACAGCAGAGAAGCCAGGGTGGTTGGAGCAGAGTAAGCAGGGGTAGAGAGATAGTAAGGAAACAGATCACATAGGCCTGAGAAGCCAACATAAGGATTTTGACTTTTCCTCTAAGAAAAATGAGAGCCATTATAGATTTTTGAGCAGAGAACTTACATACTATTTATGCTTTTAAATGATTCCTCTGACTACTGACTCAGGATGGACTGGAGCACACAAGGGTGGAAGTGGAGTGATAAGGCAAGAGGCTGATCTACTGGGGATAGCAATAAAAGTGGTGAAAAGTGGTTGAGTTTTAGCATTTCCTGATGTCACTCCCTACAGTCCTTCAGAAGAGTGGTCTTTACTAATTTTAGGTCAATGTGTAAAACTTAGATTTGGCAGACATGAAAATATTCCTCTTCTCTCTGTGAGTGCTATAGGGCAGGTGACCATTCCTCATGTGTCCATATATCTTTGTAGTACCTTGGACAGTTACTTTGCCCCTGGCAACTGTTCTGCTGTGTTGGTTAAACTGGATAATTTTGGCAATTTGTGAACATCACTCTTCTATTTGAAAACATTATAAATAGTTGAGCATCATAATTACTCAAATTTATGTTCAGTTGACTATGAAACATTGTTTAACAGTTTTAAATTTAAACAATTTTATTTTTTACAGCAACCGAGACAGGAAAAAAGTAAAGAAAGTGAATTTGATTGGACCATTAACTTTGGTAAGCTATGAAATATTAATCGTGAATAATCTTGCCTTTCATTCAAATCTGGGGTCTTGAATCAATAGCTTAGAACATGTACTTTAAGATCGTCTACAGGCAGTGATAGATTGTCCTGTGCTGTTCTTAGCCGCACCTGTGCTGTTTTAGGTTGCCTTATTATAGTTGATAACCCACATTCTCAGGATGGATGATAAAAGAAGACTTTGACAGGCTGGCTATGACACAGGACAGAGGTGACTGGAGTACAGGAAATTGAAAATTAGAACTATGTTAGTAGCACCATGTAAACTCACTGATTTCAGGAAACTAGCTCTGCATTTGCTTAAATGCAAATTTAACTTAAATAAAAAAATTTAGCTTAAAACTTCTTATAAATAAGGTAATTATTAACTATAGAAATTTTAAAATAATTAAGAAATCTTTATTCACATTTGGCTTCCAGGAAAACTGGCTAAATATAGATAACTATTAAGGATTCTGATTAAACTTGGGATAGTTTTTATTGCTTTTCTTCTGGCATAAGGCAAGCCAACATATTTTTGGAATAAGTCTAATCTGTTTTTCATTTCTTCAGAGAAGCAGCTGAAGAAAGCACTTGCCTATTTTTGGCAAATATGATGTGTCTCAAACTATGACAGCCATTATTTGATAGCAAATTAAACAGTATGTCAGCTACAGCCTCCAACTTAGCAATTAAATGCATAAAAAGACACCACATGCTCATTTTCAAACGCTGCCACATACTTCTCATATAACCACAAAACCCTCTTTATCCTCTTATCCCTTATTCTTTTTTTTTTGCAGTTTTTGGCCGGGGCTGGGTTTGAACCCGCCATCTCTGGCATATGGGGCCAGCACCCTACTCCTTTGAGCCACAGGCGCCACTCTTAATCTTGTTTTTCTTTTTTTTGGCTATTGTTTGTTGTTTTAAAAGTCTCAGTAAGAAGCTGGGCACGGTAACTCATGCCTTTAATCCTAGCACTTTGTGAGGCCAAGGCAGAAGGACTGCTTGAGAGTAGGAGTTTGAGATCAGAAAGTAAGAGCCCATCTCTACAAAAATTATCTGGGCATGGTGCTGCGTGCCTGTAGTCCCAGTTACTTGGGAGGCTGAGACAAAAGGATTTCTTTAGCCCAGGAGTTTGAGGTTGCAGTGAGCTGTGATGATGCCACTGCATTCTAGCTCAGAGGACAGAGTGGGACTCTGTCTCAAAAAAAAAAAAAAAAAAGTCTTGGTAACAGTAAAATATTTTTAAAATTTAGTATGTTGGAGAATACATTATTTATAAAACCAAATCTAGTTCTAATGCACAGGTTTTAAACCTGCCTCCTACAGAAAATAAAATATTATAAACCTTAGAGTAGAAATATAAACTTTCCTTTGAATTTAAAAGTTTTTTAGTTTAAATTAAATTTAAATTTAACCTTTATTCCACTTCTGAATAGATAATTGTTTGTCCTGAAAGAGGTTCAGGATAAAATTGTTCTCTAACAGGAATTACAAATAGACTGTTTTGTTGAAAAACACTGAAAACAAGTCTTTGAAATGTAGAGACTTTTTTGCAAATATTAAATTTAATCTGCTGAAGTTGTCATGATGCTATGGATAGTTCATGGTTGTTAGTTTCAATGTTACTGTTTTCTTTACCCATTTTGGAGACAAGAGCTTATGTATTTTACCTAGGATGTTGCTGTGAAATTTGTCTAATTTTAAATTTAAGGTTACATAAATTTAAAAGAGAGACTCAAGAAACAGAGGGGAAGATATAGGCTAAAAAATTGTGTTCAACTAATATGAAAGAGACTATTACATGACAGCCTGACCCTGTGCTTTTCACCATGCCTGACAGACCCAAGTGCTCTCTCTCCCTCTCCCAGGACCATAAATAATGAACCTTGGTGCCAGGCATGGTGGTGCCCACCTGTAATCCAGCATCTCAGGGGGCTGAGGTGGGAGGATCCCTCGAGTCCAACCTAGGAAATATAATGAAACTTCATTTCATAAAAATTGAGAATTTAAAACATTTTTTTTATTAATAAAAGAGAATCTTAGGAACACTGGTCCCTTTCATAGCAATTTTAGAGACCCTTACCCATTTGCTCTTGACTTTATTAACGACCCTTGTTTGATTCCAAGCTCTACCTGGCTTGTGAGCCCTTTTTTATTTTGGTACGCTTGCTTGCCTTGTGTGTTTGATGATGAAATTTGCTCCCTGACCTGGATCCCTGACCAGACTTCTGAAACTCTTTGAAAAAGGTTTGCACACCGCCACCCACCCCCACCCGCACCCCCACCATGTGCTTCCAGCCGCAGGCTCACCCAGGGTATTGACCGGGTCTGACTCAGTCTCAGCCCTCAAAGAGGCCACTCTGCCAAGCCTGACTTATTCACCACTCTCCCAATAATCATTGCTTGTCCTTAGAGGAGGTTGGGAGAAATGGACAGAGTAAAAAGTTTAAAAAGAGAGGAGAGACGCAAGAAACAGAGGGGAAGATATAGAAATGGAAACTTAAGAGAAGGAAGACATAGCGTAGAAAGCAGAGGAGGAAAAAGAACAAAGAGAAAGTGAACCATGGATGGGTCAGTCAAAAATTTTAAAATGAGAGAAAATGGAAAGCTCTAAAAAGACAATGAGTATCAAAGCCTTTTGAAATGTTATGACACTGATCTGATGGTTAGTTTGGGAGAGTCATGCATGTCACTGTGACAACTGGCATCACCTTTTCCTCTGTAGATAGTGCTAAGTCCCAGGTCCTTAGCCACAGGCCATGAGGCCTGCCATACCACTCTCTAACATAATGTCCCACACTTTGTTCTGTGACCTTCAGGAATTCCACTGCCGGGAGTTACTTACATACTCCATGTAGCTTCTAGTCCCCTTGCTGTCCTAAGCCTACAGACTCCTTATGTCCCCCTCACTCCCTGATTCTTCTCCAACTAACTCTTCATCCTTCACGATTCTGCATAAGCATTGTCTCTATGAGCAAGACTTCCCTAAAGTACCCACAGTATATGCGTGGACACTCCACTGTGTTTGTTATGCCCCACTACTAAGCTGCCACTTGAAAGGTAACTTAATCTCTTTAAAGGGATCTCATCCTCCAAACTCAGAGCATCTATTTTTCCCCCTATTTTTAATTCTCCTCCTGAAATATTCTGAATGTTGTTTTAAAGGATATGTGGTGTGTATACGTGTGTTTGTAACTTAATATCTGTCTGTAGCTGTTCTTAATTTGTTACCTCAGGAGCTCTGGGAGATCAAATACTATTTCTTAGTAGAAGCAAACCTTAATCCTTTCTGATAATATTGTAATCATTCACCCAAATCAGATACAGATTAAACAGAATTATATTGATTTCTTCACAGAACACAAGATAAAGAGAATCGTGAAATTATTCTGTTAATGATTTAGGTTGAAATTCTCTCTCTCTAACACATCTCTTTATAACTATTAAAAAAGGCCAACACAAAACAGAAAAAAAAAAAAAGAAAAGAAGTAAAAAGTATGGGCCAGGCACAGTGTCTCACACCTGCAATCCTAGCACTTTGGGAGTCTGAGGCAGAGGATTGCTTGAGATCAGAAGTTCAAGACCAGCCTGAGCAAGAGCAAGATCCTGTCTCTACAAAAAAATATAAAAATTATCGAGGTGTGGTGGTGTGTGTACGTAGTCCCAGCTACTCAGGAGGCTCAGGCAGAAGAATCAATTGAGCCCAGGTGTTTGAGGTTGTAGTAAGCTATGAGAATGGCACTACTCTGTAGTCCAGACAACAGAGCAAGATTCTGTCTCAAACCAAAAAAAAAAAAAGAAAGAAAGAAAAGAAAGAGTGTAGGCTTTAAGTAAAAATCCAAAGAGTACATAATTATGGAAAAGGGAAATTCTATTCCACAATTAAGTATTACTTTATTTCCTTTTTTTAGTTTCGGTACTCTGATTGGCAAGATAAATTGTTTATGTCCCTGGGTACCATCATGGCCATAGCCCATGGGTCAGGCCTTCCTCTAATGATGATAGTTTTTGGAGAAATGACTGATAAATTTGTTGATACTTCAGGAAACTTCTCCTTTCCAGGTAAGCATTTCTTTACTTTTTTTTTTTTTTCAACTACTAGTATTTCAATTACTAGTATTTCTTTAACTGGGGAAAAGTTTAGGAATTGATTTTGCTATTTATTATCTCCTTGTTTAATGATTTGGATAGCCAGTGACTCCACATATCACAGGAGCTATAAAATTCTCAGAAAATCCTTTAAATATTCATTAAATTTCAAGAAATACATGCATGGTGTTTGACTTTTAGTGCAGGGCAAGGAAATACACAGGAAGGTTTGCATCCCAATGATGTAGGGAAGTCGCTCTGCTTGAGGACAGCAGGAAAACGCAGGGTCTAGCGTGCACCGTACACCCCTTAGTAATCAATGATGAGCTTCCAGATATACCCATTGACAGGGCAGCACTTCTTAGCTGTGCTAAGCCTGTAGAACTGTTTCTGTTTTTGTTTTTTTCTGCCTCTCCTCCTTTGTAAAAAACTATATTCATTTTCTGTTTCTAATTTTTGGATCAAACAGATTGATTGGAAGTTGACATAACACTTCGCTAAAGAGTAAATGAATTCAATATGGGCAAGGAGGTAGCCCAAGGACTATACTTACTGAGCAAAGGCATCCCATAAGCTAATGTTATCTATAAGAGAGGCCCGTGGCAACAGCTTTGCAGTGGGGTTATGGACATAGATTGTTCTCATAGTAGCTGAATTCAACATAGAAAGAAAGATTTCTATTCTTTCTACCACGCCTGAAGGTTTGTGTTTCTCTAGGAGATCTTATAGGCACTCAGCTGGGAAAGACTGAGTGAAGCTTTATTGGTACACAGATAGCAAAATATATTTTTAAAACTGATAAAGGAAAGGCAGCTTTCTTAGCACAGATATGTGAGACAATGTATGCTCCGTCATTTAGATAGCATTTGGTGTGAGTTTTCAGTGTTTGTTGACTGGTTATTTAGTGACCATTGTAGTGCTTCAGTGTGATTTCTTAAGAGAATATGATTGCTTGATTAATATAGTGGGATATGCCAACATAAATATTGTAAATATTAATGCCTTTTAGAACTCAAGAAAAGCATCCTTTGAATATTTGAATAATTATTACATAATTATAAAAGTTGTGTACATAAAAGTTGTGTATCTTTATGGGGTGTGTGTGATATTTTGATACAGGCACACAATGCATAATCATATCAGGGCACTTGAAGTATCTGTCACCTCTAGTATTTATCATTTCTTTACATGAGGAACATGCCAGTTCCACTCTTTTGGTTATTTTAAATTATATCCTAACTTATTGTTACTTTCTTGTGCTATCATTCATTCTATCCAAATATCAAATGATATTTTTGCACCTGTTACTGTTTTCACTTTATCCCCCTCCCCCCCACACACACTTATCAGCCTCTGGTAACCATCATTCTACTCTCTGGTCTCCATATGATCAATTATTTTTAATATTTGGCTCCCACATATGAGTAAGATTATGGCAGATTTGTCTTTCTGTGCTTGGCTTATTTTATTTAACTTAATGTTCTCCAGTTCCATCCACATTGTTGCAAATGATAGGACATCATTGTTTTATATTTGTATAATATTTCCTTTTATCTATGTACCACATTTTCTTTATCCATTCATCCATCGATGGACACTTAGTATACTGATTCCCAATCTTGCCTATTGTGAATAGTGCTGCAATTAACATGGGAGTGCAGATAAAAATTGGTTTCTACTTAGGGTTAAAAAAATCATATTAATGGATTAATAGAGAAACAAAATTGTGTTATATGCATACGATGGAATGTTACTCAACCTCAAAAAGGAAAGAAATTCTGACCCATGCTACAACATCGATGAACCTTGAGGACATTATATTAAATGAAATAAGCCAGTCAATAAAAGAAAAATACTGTTTGATTCCACTTTTATGAGGTCTAGAGTAGTCAAATGGATAGAAAGAGAAAGTGGAAAGGTTGTTAGCAGGGACTGAGAGGAGAGGGAATGGAGAGCTGTTGTTTGATGGATATAGAGTTTCAGTGTTGCAAGATGAAAAAGTTCTCAAGATTGGTTGTACAACAGTGTAACTGTACTTAACCCTACTGAACTGTACCCTTAAAAATAGTTAAGATGGTAAATTTTATGTTACAAGTATTTTATCACAATGAACATTTTTTATAAATCATATAAAATCATATTGACACAGTAGAGCTCATACCATGGAGCTCATACTATTCAGGCATAAAAAAGATAGAGACTTTACATCTTTTGTATTAACCTGGATGTAGGTGAGACATATTCTTCTTAGTAAAGTATCACAAGAGTGGAAAAGCAAGTACTCAATACTAATATGAAGCCAGTTCATGAACTAGTACAGGCCCACACAAAAGAAAAACTCAATCCAAGTTGGAGGAGGGGGGGAGGCAGGGAAGAGGGAGGAGGAGAGAGGATGTTGGTGAGCTCTCACCTAGTGGGCACAATGTAAGGGTACATGGCACACCTCCCGGGCAGGCACTACCACTGCAGAGACCTTGCCTAACAAACGCAAACATTGCAACCTAATTATTTATACCCTCATGTATATCTGAAATTAAAAAAAAAAAAAAGAGGTGCACTAACTTATCACAGATGTGTTCTCATATGGACTAATTTTGTTTTATTTTACTAACTGCAGAAAAATTTCACAACTTTCTTACTTGTTGCAGTTTGCTTTGCTTTTTACTTGCTTCTAATTATAAAACCAGATAATTTTGAAGCTGGATGCGGCAAACAGGTGCCACGTGTTATGCCCAGGGCCAAATTCAAGGTCTCTCTGGGAGACAGCACAAGCAAGTCATTTACAGACCTGTGATTACTAGAGAGGTAAACTCATGAGAGTTGCCAACTTGGTTTCAGTAACCTCTATGTTACAAATACACCTGTTTGTGACCGTTGGTCCTCTGTAGCCACGTTTATCATTAGGCCTAATGGTGGTACTGGAGGATTTAGAAGGGGAAATGCCTCAAATGTTATTAATTTCCAATGTCCACTCTTTCATACTTTGCAAGAATAACATTCTCAGACCTCTTTGGAAAAAAATGAAATCTTTAAAGGATACTCTAAGTCTAGACTACTCATTGCTATGTTTAGATTTGTAGAGTTTAGAAAATTATAGGAATTGGGAGCAGAAAAAGTACTTAGCTGAGGTCCCAGGAGTCATTTAGAGTCCATTCTTTAGAATTGTTGGATTCTTGGACAGCTAGAGTAAATGGGAGCCAAATTAAAAGAGAATGTTAGGAGAAAAAAGGTTTGAATTACAAGAGGATCTGACAATGACTTATTGTGAACAGAGCTGTCCTTGTCAATAGAAAAATGGTACTCCATGACAGAGTTGTTCCCTTACAATGATTTAGTTGTGCAGAAACTATGCACAGAACATTCTGCATCCAAAACCTTAAGGACAGAGTCACGGAAAAGAAACTCTTCTGCAGAGCATCAAGAACTTGATATCTTTATGCCAAGTCTATGTAACTGTAATAATCTAGAAAATTTTGTGGGGAAATCACTACACCCTGCATGTTCTTGCATCGCCTCATAGTTGAGGGTGTAAAGGCATTTTTGAACCCTGGGTTACTTTAATTAACTCTTCATAGTGCCTATGGTGCCTGAACAAAAATCAGCTCTTTGTTTTGTGCTGAATAGTTATATATGATAAAAGAAGTTCTAGGCAGAAATGAGGAAGGCAGGTAGTGATTGAGACTAAAATGCGATAATGAGGACGATGTTGCCTTATCTTTAATGTATGCACTCATTATTCGGACCCTTCACTCATTAGCTGTGTGATGTTTCTTAACCTCTATTATCTTTACTGTTCTTACCTTTGAAAGGTAATTGAACGAGATGATTTATGTAAAGTGTCTGAAATATAGTAAATGATCAATAAATATTTAAGAAAACTAACTGTGAGAACTCGGAAATAAAAGAACCACTCTAAGATTTTGTTTCTTCACCTCTAAAAAGGATGGATGATGTGAGAGCTCTCTAAAATGAAGAAGTGTCTGGTGGCACCCATAGCACAGTGGTCAGTGCCAGCCACATACGCTGAGGCTGGTGGTTTGAACCCAGCTCAGGCCAGCTAAAAAAAGACTGGCAACTGCAACCAAAACATAGCCAGGTGTTGTGGCAGGCACCTGTAGTTTCAGCTACTTGGGAGGCTGAGGCAAGAGAATGTCTTGAGCCCAATCGTTTGAGGTTGCTGTGAGTGGTGACGCCACGGCATTCTACCCAGGGTGACATAGTAAGACTCTGTCTCAAAACAAATAAATAAATAAAATAAAGTGAAGAAGTATCTTCAAGAGTTTCTCAGAGTGGGATATTAGAATCAGTAGGGGTGCTTATAAAAAATATGATGCTCTGGATTCAGTGGTTCAGGATTAATTGGTGTTTGGTGGAGGCTGGGCATCTACATTTTTAAAGCTCCCCCTCTAATTCTAAAGAGAACCACCAACCCAATTGGCTACTTGGAAATCACTTGTGAGACTGGCACAAAATAGGTATCATTGGACAAGACAGGGTTTAAGCCCTTTCCAGATCTACAATCCTGTGACTCATTGGGAAACACACCAACATGTATTTGTCTCACCTTTGTCACGGGCAGCAGAAACTCTGAGTTTCCTGAGGGCTCAGAGTCTCCTTGGGTTACAAAGCCACTAGCAGATTCTCGTTTTTAGCCTGGGAGCCCAATACCTATAGATTCTTATAGTTCCTAGAAGGGAGAGTCAGTTTGAGTTGTGATATCCGTATTGAGAGAATTGAAAAGTTTAAGGTAGGTGTTTGGAGAAGAAGAAAAAATTTAAGATTTTACCCATTTTCTAAGTTCAGGGAAATAAAAAACCTCAATGATTTCTACAAAACCATGACTTTAGAATAGCTTGTCTGCCTCTATTTCCAAACACAGTCCCAATTTGCCAAATTTAAGGCCTCAGAAAGGAAATGAGAACACAGAACTAAACTGAGAAGAAGAGCAGTAAAATGAGGCATCATTCAGTAAAGTTCTCATAGCTGATAAAAAACTAGATTAATAATCAGAAACATTTCACTGTAAATATCGGTTGAAGTTATATTCCTGAAGGAAAAATTGTACCACAACTGGGGCCATATACCTGGTAATTGATTCTGACAGTTAAATTTGAGTTTTAACTAAATTTCAACCTTATCTCCACTTTGGAAAAGATAAGGAGGATACACAGCATCCAGAAAACATGACCACTGAGCTATTTGCACGTGATAAAAGAACAAAGAGAGATCAGTTTCTCTCCTGGGATCACGGTAAATGGGAAATACCTGTGCTGGTGTGTGTTTTCAACAATGCTGCGGCGGTATTTTATGCTGTTATTTTGTGGATGCAATAGATATAGGCTGGGTTGGATTTTTCTTTTTCTTTTTTTCCACTTTGTTTTCTTTCTTTCTTTCTTTTTTATTTGAGACAGAGTCTCACTATGTCACCCTGGTTGGCATACCATGGCTTCATAGCTCACAGCAACCTTAAACTCTTATTCTCAAGCAATTCTCTTGCCTCAGCCTCCCTTGTAGCTGGGACTACCGGCGCCTGCCACAACACCCGGCTATATTTTTTGTTTGTGTGTTTGTTTGTTTAGCAGGCTCAGGCTGGGTTCGAACCCACCAGCCCTGGTGCATGTGGCCGGCACCCTGACTGCTGAGCTATGGGAGCCGAGACTCACTTTGTTTTCTGAAAAAGGTAAAAATACATCATCATTACCACATGAGTCAGTCAGTATAGTTTAGTATTATGAGCACGGTGCTATGAGCACACATTGCCTGGGCTGACTTTCAGCTTTGCTGCCTGCTAGCTATGTGACTTTGGGTAACTTAATTTCTCTGTGCCTCAGTTTCCTCTTCTGTCAAATGAGGATTTGTAACATATTCCTATTTCATAAAGTAATTAAGTGGATCAACACATCTAAGGTGTTGAAAACAGTGCTTGGCATATAATAAATGTTCAATATTAGTTATTAAAACATGAAAATTAGGAATTGTACCTTGACATTTTTATCAAATTAGTTCAAATCAATGGACAACATATTTCCTTCCAGTTAATACTGCCAGAATTCTAGTAAAAATACCAAAATACAAGACATGAAATTCAGGATGTTGAGTAATTTGCCAGTGATCCACTACCTTGTCTTTGAGAAATTTGTTCTTGTTTTTCCTCCTTTACAATGGATATAATTCAGCCTTTCCCATACTTATGTCCGGGGAGACACATAAAGGAAAAACACACACAGAAATAAAAATAAATGTGGCGCCCATAGCTCAGTGCGTAGGGCACCAGTCACATACACTGAGGCTGGCGGGTTCGGGCCCAACCCAGGCTTGCTAAACAACAATGACAGCTGCAACCAAAAAAATAGCCAAGTGTTGTGGCAGGCACCTGTAGTTCCAGCTACTCAAGAGGCTGAGGCAGGAGAATCACTTAAGCCCAAGAGTTTGAGGCTGCTGTGATGTGATGCCACAGCACCCTACCAAGGGCAACATTGTGAGATTCTGTCTGAAAAAAAGAAAATAAATGAAAATGAAATTTACAGAAAGAAGTATCTGTAAAGTACTTTGAGCCACCCAGAAAAAAATGCCCCTTAAATTTTGTGTTTTCTATTTTAGCTATTTCTTTTTCCCTCTTCTTCTTGCTTTGTGTTTTTGGCTCCCCTGTCCCTTGATCAGCTTCTTTTCCTGCCTTAGGAAACTGCTTTGCTAAAGGCCATGAGGGCTAGGTTGGGGGAGAACCCTGGAGGGCTTATCTTCTCCCATATGAGGCCTCGAAGACCTGTATCTAAACCTATGATCTTTTAAAAAATGTATTTATTTATTTATTTTTAAATTTCAGTTTAGGATTAGGGTACATACAGTTGGGTTACATTGTTTATATTTGTTAGATAGCATCTGAGTGGTAGTTGAGTTCTTTACCCAGGAGGTGTGCCATATACCTCTACCTTGTACACATTCGGCGGGAGCTTACTGAGCCCCTCTCCACCTCTTCTCCCCTCCTTCTACCCTTGAGCTTTTTATTAAAGTATATTGAAAAGTGTGTACTTGAGTGTGAAAAGAAAAGAATGATTTTTTTTTTTTTTTGCAGTTTTTGGCCAGGGCCGGGTTTGAACCTGCTACCTCTGGTATATGGGGCCGGTGCCCTACACCTTTGACCTACAGGCACCGCCCAGAAAAGAATGATTTTTAAAAAATTATTATTATTACGTTTTATTAAATTATAGCTGTGTACATTAATGCAATTATGGGGTACAATGTGCTGGTTTTATACACAATTTGAAATATTTTCATCAAACTGGTTAACATAGCCTTCATGGTATTTTCTTAGTTATTGTGTTAAGACATTTATATTCTACATTTAGTAAGTTTCAACTGTACTCTTCTGAGATGCGCCATAGGTGTGGTCCCACCAATTACCCTCCCTCCCACCGTTCTTCCCCCTCCCCTCCCTTGCCCCTTTCCCCATATTCTTGGGCTATAATTGGGTTAAGCTTTCATATGAAAGCTATTAATTAGTTTCATAGGAGGGCTGAGTACATTGGATACTTTTTCTTCCATTCTTGAGATACTTTGCTGAGGAACAGAATGATTTTTAAAGAAAACTTTAACTAAAGCATCTTTTAACTTTCATATAATTTCTTTTCTTTCTTTCTTTCTTTTTTTTTTTTTTTTTTGGTAGTTTCGGCCGGGGCCAAAAACTGCAAAAAAAAAAAAAAAAAAAAAAAAAATTTTTATTTTAAAAATTAGTTTGCTTAAATTTTAACCCCCCCCCCCCGGTATTGGGGTTGGGGCCCGAAGCCGTGTGCCACCGGCCCGACC
>CAUYON010194114.1:0-38550 GCA_963573935.1 Arctocebus calabarensis | reverse complement strand
TTTTTTTTTTTTTTTTTTGAGACAGAGCCTCAAGCTGTCACCCTGGGTAGAGTGCTGTGGCATCACAGCTCACAGCAACCTCCAATTCCTGGGCTCAAGCAAGTCTCCTGCCTCCGCCTCCCAAGTAGCTGGGACTACAGGCTCCCACCACAATGCCTGGCCATTTTTTGGTTGCAGCCACCATTGTTGTTTGGCAGGTCCAGGCTGGATTCAAACCCGCCAGCTCAGGTGTACATGGCTGGCACCTTAGCCCATTGAGCCACAGGTGCCGAGCCAAGACTCTGTCTTTTAAAAAAATAAAAAATAAATGTGTGAGACAGACTTGGCACCTGTAGCTCAGGGGCTAGGGCGCCAGCCACATACCCCAGAGCTGGCAATTTCAAACCCAGCCCAGGGCTGCCAAACAACAATGACAACTACAACAACAGCAAAAATAGCCACTCATTGTGGGGTGCCTGTAATCTCAGTTACTTGGGAGGCTGAGGCAAAAGAATTGCTTAAGCCCAAGAGTTAAAGGTTGCTATGAGCTGTGATGCCACAGCACTCTACTGAAGGGGACATAGCAAGACTCTGTTTCAAAAAAAAAAAAAATTGTGTGAGACAGCCAGGGATAGTGGAGGCCAAGGTGGGCAGATTACTTGAGCTTACGAGTTCAAGATAAGCCTGAGCAAGAGCAAGACCCCATCTCTAATAAAAATAGCTAGGTATTGGCTCGGCGCCTGTGGCTCAGCGGGCTAAGGCGCCAACCACGTACACCTGAGCTGGCAGGTTTGAATCTAGCCTGGGCCCGCCAAACAACAATGACGGCTGCAACCAAAAAATGGCCGGGCTTTGTGGCGGACGCCTGTAGTCCCAGCTACTTGGGAGGTGGAGGCAAGAGACTCGCTTGAGCCCAGGAATTGGAGGTTGCTGTGAGCTGTGATGCCACGGCACTCTATCCAGGGTGACAGCTTGAGGCTCTGTCTCAAAAAAAGAAAAAAATAGCTATGTATTGTAGCAGACCAGCTACTCAGGAGGCTAAGGCAAGAGGATTTCTTGAGCCCAAGAGCTTGAGGTTGCTGTGAGCTATGATACTACAGCACTCTACTCCAGGATGACTGAGTGAGACTCTTGTCTACAAAATTTAAAAAGAATAAAATTTTTTTAAAAAGAGTGTGATACAAATATTTTGTTTCGCTCTTGTTTAAAAAATAGGAAGTTTTCCTTCCTACCTCTCTTCTTTTCTTTTTTCAAATGATCATATGTAAAATGAAAAACAAAAAAACAAATGATCATATGTGGAACCCACATCTAAAACAAATCAACTGAAGGGGAGAGACAGCCTGGAAGGTTGCCACATTTCCCTTAGACTTGGAAGCAGATATGCCCTGAGAATCCCTAAATTCCACAGAGCATATTTTAAAAATCATTAGAGATAAAAACTGTAAAACATTTTTAGCAGGATAGGATAGGTAGGATTAGGTGCAAAGTTTATGTTATAGGCTCCAACCTAGTGAGGAAAAGGGTTAAGGTCTTTTATAGACAGTGGAGGATACTGAGTTTGAAGTGATGAAGAGTTCCTGGCAGAGAGTGGGGATAAGGAATATGCATATTATAGAGAGCAAATAAACCTGCTAGATCCAAGGGTTTATGGGGACTTATTCTAAATAAGTCTTAGAAAGATTGGCTCCTGCCTTGAATGCCAACCAGATGTTCTAGGAACCTAGCCCTGCACAATTCTTCTAGAGGGGCAGGAAGTGGGGAAGAGGAAGGAAGGTTCATGAATAAATAAGTTTGGAAAATAAAATGTAAAATGACTCTCTTTCCTTTGGAAGATCACCAACGCAATAGCATATTAAATGCTCTGAGAAGTCTTGCAGAGAAAGCCTGTTTTATTTTGTTTACTCTTTATTTCCCTGATGAACATGAACTCCTTCATGTTATGACCACAAAACTCCTTATTCCCCTGTAATACCTATTAACATCCCTCAGAGTTAGTATTTAATGGAACATGCTTTAGGAAATAATACATAGACCCCAAGGAAACTATTCTTGTATCATATTAACAAATCTGAGATATTTTATATTGGCTGATTTATGATTAATGGAGAATTTGGATTTCTCTTTAGTTCTCCTTTCATAGTTGTAATTTTAAGGTCCAAAAGTGCAAAGAAGGAACAGGAAGAGTTGTGATGTGGCGAATGGGAATCCTAAACAGCTACACTGTGGAGTCTACTTTTGGCGGGTCCACCCTGGGTATGCTCCCCTTTGAATGTCATAGGACAACATGGCAAGTGAAAGCCAAGCAAAGCACCATGGGAGATGAATTGCCTTTGAATGCTGGGGAGATAACCAACGTAGAGAATTTCCTCTCTAGCCTTATGCTAAAATTGAGTACTCAAAATATGAATGTGAAATGTAACACTTAGTGGGGCAGTATAGTATAATGATTGCTCAAGACCTGGAATTAGAGAGCAAGACCCCATCTCTAAAAAATAGTCGGGCGTCGTGGCAGGCATCTATAGTCCCAGCTACTGGGGAGGCTGGAGACAAGAGAATCACTGAGCCCAAGAGTTTGAAGTTGCTGTGAGCTATGATGTCACCGCACTCTACTGAGGGCAGGGCAACAAAGTGAGACTCTGTCTCAAAAAACATAAACAACAAAAAAAACCTCTGCACCCATAGCACAGTGGTTAGGACACCAGCCCCATGCACTGGAGCTTGTGGGTTCGAACCTGGCCCAGGCCTGCTAAACAGCAATGACAACAACAACAAAAAGAAAATAGCCAGGCATTATTGTGGACACCTATTGTCCCAGCTACTTGGGAGGCTGAGGCAAGAGAAACGCTTACGCCCAAGAGTTGGAGGTTGCTGTGAGCTGTGATGTGACAGCACTCTACTGAGGGAAACACTGTGAGACTATGTCTCAGAAAAAAAAAAAAAAAACAATAATTATAGTACTGCATTATAGGTACTTCTTTTTTTTTTTTATTGAGACAGAGCCTCAAGCTGTCACCCTGGGTAGAGTGCTGTGGCATCATAGCTCACAGCAACCTCCAATTCCTGGGCTCAAGCAAGTCTCTTGTCTCCGCCTCCCAAGTAGCTGGGACTACAGGCGCCCGCCACAAAGCCCGGCCATTTTTTGGTTGCAGCCGTCATTGTTGTTTTGTTTGGCGGGCCCGGGGGCTGGATTCGAACCCGCCAGCTCAGGTATACATGGCTGGCGCCTTAGCCCACTGAACCACAGGCGCCGAGCCTATAGGTACTTCTTAATGAAATAGTGCATAAAGCACCTGCCATAGTGCCTACCACAAAGTAAAACCTGATTAGAAGCTTTTTCGTGGTCAAAGGTTCTTCTGAATCATACTAAAATTAGACAAGCTACCCTGTCTTAGAAGCATGTCACAGAATTGGGTATTTTAAAAAGGGTATTTATAATTTAGATTTGCATTCAATCATTAAGATTTAATTTAAAATGCTTATGAACTTTTTTCCAGGTAGTAAAAGAGACACCCACTTTACCACTGAAGATCTGAAGTCCCTAGGTTATCTTGTCTGTGACACTCTTCTTGATTTCTGTGATCCTGACCAAACCAAGGTAAAAAATAATGTTTCAAGAAATGTGTTAAAATAAATAAATAAATGTGATGATAGGCCAAGCTTGGCGGCTCATGCCTGTAATCCTAGTACTCTGGGAAGCTGAGGCAAGAGATCCGTTGAGCTCAGGAATTTGAGACCAGCCTGAGCAAAAGTAAGACCCTATCTGTACTCTAAATGAAAAACTGAGACAAGAGGATCGCTTAAGCCCAAGACTTTGAGGTTGCTGTGAACTATAACTCCACCGCACCTGGCTTGAGGTGGGAGTATTTCTTGAGTCAAGGAACTGGAGGTTGCTATGAGCTAGGATTGTACCACTATACTTTAGCCTGAGTGACAAAGCAGGACACTATCTCTAAAATAATATAATAATAGGTTCGGCTCCTGTAACACAGTGGTGGGCCAGCTAAACAACAATGACAACTGCAACAAAAAATAGCTGGGCCTTGTGGTAGGCACCTGTAGTCCCAACTACTGGGAGGCTGAGGCAAGAGAATCTTTTAACCCCAGGAATTTGAGGTTGCTATGAGCTGTGACTCCACGGCACTTTCCAACTCGAGCAACATAGTGAGACTCTGTCTCAAAAAATAAAATAATACTTTGGCCGGCACCTGTGGCCCATCGAGTAGGGCGCTGACCCAATAAACTGAAGGTGGCAGGTTCAAATTCGACCTTGGCTGAACTACAAAACAGAAAAATAGCTGGGTGTTGTGGCAGGCGCCTGTAGTCCCAGCTACTTGGGAGGTGAGGCAAGAGAATCGCCAAACCCAGGAGTTGGAGGTTGCTGTGAGCTGTGTGACGCCATGGCACTCTACCAAGGGTGATAAAGTGAGACTCTGTCTCTACAAAAAGTATAATAATAATAATAATACGCCTTTCAACATATTTTTAGAAAGTATTTGATGAATAAATGACTTAACAAAATCTTTTTTTTTTTCACTTTCACAGTTTACTCAGTGTCTAACAGAGCTTAAGGCACTCTTACAACAGGAAATCCACAAGAAATTCAATGCACTTGGACAAGATATGGATTTAGAAGGAAGTTGGAGTGACATCTCTTTGTCTGACATTGAATCCAGGTAACAAAGAAACACCAGAGTTTATTTTTTTAAATTTGTTGCTTTGTTTGAGCTGTTGTTTTGTTAGTCTTGATTTTGGACTATAAATGTGAATAAGTGAGTAAATCGTACTCTTTAGTTCATGGCACCTTAAAATATACTTCATTTCTTTAGCAATTATGTATCGAGTGCATGCTGCAGAGGAGTATCATAATCTGACTTAGGTTTTAGTTTCAAAAAGAACATTCTGGATATTGTGTGAAAAATACAGTGTGAAGACGAAAGGTCTAATCAGGGAGACTAAATAGGAGGCTTTTGCATTAATATGGGTAAAAGGTGATGGTGGCTTAGACCAGAGCAGTAATAATAGTTATGGGGAGAGATATGTGAATTGGTTGGATTCTAGATATATTCTGAAATAAAAACATTAGAGTTTGTTTATGGATTGGATATGGGACACACACACAAAAAAAGAGAAAGAATGACTCCATGATTGGTTGGAATTGCCTTTAACTGAGATGGGAAAAATCAAGGGAGTGGAAAAGGTTAGAGAGATGGTGAAGATTAGAAGTCTAGTGTCGGGCCGGCGCCTGTAGCTCAACGGGCTAAGGCGCCAGCCACGTACACCTGAGCTGGTGGGTTCAAATCCAGCCTGGGCCCGCCAAACAACAATGGTGGCTACAACCAAAAAATGGCCAGGCGTTGTGGCGGGCGCCTGTAGTCCCAGCTACTTGGGAGGCAGAGGCAAGAGACTCGCTTGAACCCAGGAATTGGAGGTTGCTGTGAGCTGTGATGCCACAGCACTCCATCCAGGTTGACAGCTTGAGGCTCTGTCTCAAAAAAAAAAAGAAGTCTAGTGTCAGACTTGTTAAGTTTGAGAAGTCCATTAGACATTTCATGGAGATATTGAATAAGCAGTCAAATATATGGCTCTGATGTTCAATGGGGAAGTCCAGTAGATAGAGTCATCATTGGATAGATATTTTTATATATATATTTATTTTATTTTATTTTATTTTTTTATTTTTGAGACAGATTCTCAAGCTGTTGCTCTGGGTAGAGTGCTGTGGTGTCTAGCTCACAGCACTCCCAACTCGGGCTCAAGCAATCCTCTTGCCTCAGTTTTTCTATTTTTAGTAGAGATTGGGTTCTCACTTTTGCTCAGGCTGGTCTCAAACTCAAGCAGTCCACCACCTCAGCCTCCCAGAGTGCTAGGATTACAGGCATGAGTGGATAGATATTATTTAAACCTTAAGAGTGGGTAGGGGGCGGCGCCTATGGCTCAGTGAGTAGGGCGCTGGCCCCATATACCCAGGGTGGCAGGTTCGAACCCCACCCCTGCCAAACTGCAAAAAAAAAGTAAAATAAAAATTAAAAAACAAAAAAAAAAGAGTGGGTAGGATTCCAGGAGTTTGAGGCTATAGTGTGACGAAGCCATTGTACTCCAGCCTAGGTGACAGAGTGAAACCTTGTCTCTAAAAAATAAAATCAAGGGTGGTGCCTGTGACTCAAAGGAGTAGGGCCCCATATACCAGAGGTGGTGGGTTCAAACCCGGCCCTAGCCAAAAATTGCAAAAAATAATAATAATAATAAGTAAATAAATAAAATAAAATCAAGCATTTCAATATCCACTCTAATTCACTCATATAAAAAGCCAAAGACCCTGGCTCGGCGTCTATGGCTCAACGGGCTAAGGCACCAGCCACGTACACCTGAGCTGGCAGGTTCGAATCCAGCCCGGGCCCACCAAACAACAATGACGGCTGCAACCAAAAAAAAAAAAATGGCCGGGCGTTGTGGTGGGCGCCTGTAGTCCCAGCTACTGGGGAGGCGGAGGCAAGAGACTCGCTTGAGCCCAGGAATTGGAGGTTGCTGTGAGCTGTGATGCCACGGCACTCTATCCAGGGTGACAGCTTGAGGCTCTCTCTCAAAAAAAAAAAAAAAAAAAAAAGGCCAAAGACCCTATAATGGCCTGCAAAGCTAAAATGACCGGGCGTTGTGGCAGGCGCCTGTGGTCCCAGCTATTTGGGAGGCGGAGGCAAGAGACTTGCTTGAGTCCCAGAGTTGGAGGTTGCTGTGAGCTGTGATGCCACAGCACTCTACCCAGGGTGACAGCTTGAGGCTCTGTCTCAAAAAAAATAAATATAAATAAATAAATAAAAAAGAAAGGGGGTTGCTCTCCTATCCATTCCGCGTGGCACATTGACATCTGTGCTTTAAAAGTGTTCTAGATGAGTCTCCTGATGAACCTTAAATGAGACCATCAGGCCAGGTAGGGTGCCCTGATCCATTATGTCACCCCTTCTACTCTCTCAGAATCCTTTGCCTAAACTTCCAAGACCACTGCACAACCCCTCTCCACTTTCAGCTCCCAAAACAAAATGCACTCTGAATATCAACTGCTAGGGCCCAAAGTTAATCAATTCAGAAACAGCCAGATTCTATATTTTAGCTGACTCAGCAGGGACACTCTGATGCATCTGATGCATTTAATGAAGTTGGTTTTTTGTTTTTTTGGAGACAGAGACTCACTATGTTACCCTCAGTAGAGTGCCATGGTGTTATAGGTCACAGCAACCTCAAATTCTTGGGCTTAAGTGATTCTCTTGCCTCAGCCTCCTGAGTAGCTGGGACTACAGGCGCCCACTACAATGCCTGGCTGTTTTTAGAGACGAGGTCTTGCTCTGGCTCAGATTGGTCTCAAATTCCTGAACTTAGGCAATCCACCCACCTTGGCCTCCCAGAGTGCTAGGATTATAGGTGCGAGCCACCACACCAGGCCTGATGAAGAATTATTAAAGCCAGTTTGCCAGGCTCTGCATTACAAAGCTGGCTATCATAAACTTCCAAAGGGCTCCACCTGTACATTCTCACAGTTGCCCAGAAAAGTAGACTGTGAGTGTACAAGCCCAGTTTCAGTTTCCTCTAGGTGTTCACACATGTTTTTTGACACTTTGGGGAACACACTACATCTACTGCTTTAATCCCATTTGTTAAAGCTTTCTGTTTTCTCCCAAAGGGACTTCAGAAACTATTATCTAGTGGCCTCAAAGGCTACTCTTTGCCTTGAAAACCTTGGTGAAAACAAGGAATTGGGAATTAGATCTGAGAGGATAGGGTGTTCTTCCTGCTATCTTGCTGTGGGACTCCTCATTGTGCACTGAGGAGAGCAGGGAGAGCGTAAACAGAAATACTGACTTTTCCCAGGTGATTTGAGTTTGTTGTCTAAGAAACATTTTTCTTTTCTTTTCTTTTTATTTTTCTTTTCTTTTTTTTTTTTTTGGAGACAAAGCCTCAAGCTGTCACCCTGGGTAGAGTGCTGTGGCATCACAGCTCACAGCAACCTCCAATTCCTGGGCTCAAGCGAGTCTCCTGCCTCCGCCTCCCAAGTAGCTGGGACTACCGGCGCCCGCCACAACGCCCGGCCATTTTTTTGGTTCCAGCCGTCATTGTTGTTTGGCGGGCCCAGGCTGGCTTCGAACTCGCCAGCTCAGGTGTACATGGCTGGCGCCTTAGCCCATTGAGCCACAGGCGCCGGGCTGATGCTATATTTTTTAAAAACATACTATGTAAAGCAACTTTACATAGTTGCTTTAGAAACTTTTAGAAGAAAATATATACCGTTACATCAATATATATAAAATGCTTTGTTATTAAAGACCGCAGATATGAACCCCAAGAAGATTGATAGATTATGTATTATATTAACATTTACACTTACTTTCAATAACAAAATTGTTGAAATATCAAAAAATAAGAGTCACATACTGGAAAAATTTATGAAAAAATTGATGGATAGCTAGCTAGTAATATGAATAGACAGATAACTAGATATTCCATAAGAGATACATGTAGAAATACTATATTAATTTCTTCCAGAAATCAGTAAGGAAAAGGCAGTTCATAGAAGAGCAAACCTTACTGGCTGATAAATACATGTGAATACATTCCAGTTCAATTGTGTTTAGGGAAGTAAAAGGTAGTCAACAGTTAATGGAAAATGTAAAATAAGGCAGTGTTATAAATTGTTAAGTATGTAGAACAATGAAAACTTTCAGAAACTAATGCAGTAGAAATTGGTTCACCATTTTATGAAACAACTACAAACATCTAGTTAACTGGAAGACATATATCCCTATAAAATAGGGATTCCTGGGTATATAACCAGGGGTATGCTGCTGCATGATTAACATTTGGTTCTCTGTCAGGCATGAGGGTGTGCAATTGGCAGTTTTCTAATTTCTTTGCTGTGAAGGCATAAATATTCTTCGCTGTGAAGTCCCAGTTCAAGCTACCAAAATTGTATCGTTTAATGCAGAATTGGGAAGAGATAAACCCAATTGACTCTTGCAAGCTGTTGTCAGACTACAGCCAACACACCACTAGGTTATGTAACATAACATAGAAAAATGTTCATACAGTTACCTAGGGAGATAGATACTAGAAAGTTTATGGCACTCTGTTACCAAAACAGAAACAGACACAAGCTTATTTTCATCGAGAAAATTTGGCACATTCATACCACAGAATGCTATACAAGACTGATAAAAGGGAACAAATATACATGTATCTACAAGGATGACTTTCATATACACAATATTTTATAAAACACACAGGAACTACAGAAGTACATCAAACATAAAAAACAATTACAGATATTTTTAAGGGCATGACAACACTATATATTACTTAGAGGTATACATATATTAGAGGTATAAGAAAATGCCCATGAACAATTCATAAAAGTTAGAGGAGAAGTTATTTCTCAGAAATACTAAAGGAGTGTACGCCTGAGGATTCTAGGCAACTAAAATGGTATCAACGTTTGGGGGTATTAAACTCAACACATTAAAATATGCGTTCACAGAATTTTAAATGTCTTATAACTTGAAGTGCTAATAAGGAAGCAAGGAACAAATCTTAAACATGTCTAGGTGGGGTCTTAGTTTGTATTAGTACATTTTAGAAGCCATTCGGCATTTTACAATGAAGTTGACAAGCCAAAAATCCGTACAATGTCTTTTGTAAACGATAATTATGCAATAGCGGAGTTGAGTGAGATACAGGGGCAAGTCGATCAAGGAGAGTGTAATCTTCTGACATCACTCCCCTGGCGGGGTTAAAATTATGACAGCAGCATGATGTCAAGTGTTCATAACATTCCAGGTTCCAGTTACTTACCAGCAATGACTCTAGCTGGAAATCTAGCTTGAAATGTCTATGTTACATAGTAAGTCGTGGACTCAGGAGGAATCATATGGAAAATCAATCCCTGTTTCCTTGAATAAAAAGACAAGAATGACCTTTGAAAAGGGGGTAATTAGACAATCGAATTTCACAAATAATTTTTGGAAATTTATTCCTCAAACTCCTATGGGACGGTAATTCTGCTTCTGCTGTACAATTTCTTTTTTTCTTCTTTTGTCGTATTTGGCAATATTTTTATTTAGTATAAGAATGTAGCTATTTTCACAGCTAATAATGTCTTATATTCTAAAAATTGCTTTGTTAGCTCCTCCAGTCTTGGTTAATTTAAGAGTAATAATTAGGTTCAATTTTCATGGATGGAGTGAATGCAAAGTATATTGGATTTTAATTTAAAATGCTATTTCATAGTTGATTTGAGTACCAAAATGTAATACACAAACCGCACTTTTAGTCAAATGACTCTGAAGTATTTTTTGAAGTGTATAATTAAAATATTCAAATGTGTACTAATAAGCCACTTTCAGAAGCTCTGGAGTACTCCTAAAGGTGACTTGGAAAAATCCCCAAACCAAACTTCCTCTGTTCCTGCCTTCCACAACACCTGGTAGACACTTTGAATAATTTGTTTTTGAAGTACTTTAGGATAAGACACTTTTCACTAGCTATTAACATAACTCAGTAGAGTTAGTGTAGTTTGCATTTTATAGGCATTTAGAAGTAGGATGTATTTTCAAATGACTACACCTCATTACCTCTAATAAGAGCATCCCCGCGCTGTTTCGATGAAAGCTATTTACAACTTTCATTGGCAAGTGTGATTTAATAAATGTGTTTATCTTATGCACATAATCATTGCCATCTCATCATAATAAAAGCTTTTAAGCCCTTGACTTCTTCAAAACCGCCTATTCTTAAAAAATAAATAACTTTGATAATTTCTTATTTTTACTTTGTGCATTTTCTCAAAGGGCCAAGGTTGCCTGCAAAACACTGTTTTGTCATTTAATGTACCTAAACAGAGCTGAAAAAGATGAATAAGCATTATATTTTATTATATGATGAGAGTAAAGTGGAAAGTCAGTTGTTACAATGGTCCTCTTGTTTCCAGAATCTGATTGTTTGCTGTGTTATATTCTATGTTGGATCAGTAATTTCCTGCACAATGTATATTCATTGTAATGATTTTTCATTTTATGGTTTGTATTTTAGTCTGCGAGTTAAAATTTTTCTATAGATCTATAGAAGCTTAAAAATTATTCTCTTTTTTGCTGCTTCCAACATAATTTGAGAAAACCAAATTTTCATTTTTTAATGACTAAGGACATTAGTCCTTTTTATTATCAAATGTGATGTATACATTTGCCCTTCTAGAACAACTTAGAAAGAGAACCTTTTCTGTATTATGGGTCTTTATTTATTCCGCAAACGTGTACAAACGCTGAAGAGACTGTGTCCCACTCATTATACTATAAAAATCCAATATAAGACTAACATTCAGAGGATAACTCTCTCATTCCTATAATACAAACATTTGTTTTAAAATGAAGTTTAGACTAAATATGGAGATATTAATAAGAAAAATCAACTATATGATTGTTATAAAATGTGATGCTAGTTATAGTCTTCCAGAATAATTTCTCCAAAACAAAAACCAGAATGTTTAAGTATCCATGAATTATATTCCATTAGTCTATATTGCTTGCCTCAAAGTTCATAAATTTACAGCTAACAGTCAAGGGCTCTAACTGTCAAATTTTGGTCAGTCATGGGTTTGAATCAAAATTTCCTGAAGTCTTTGTTAAAAATGCAAACTATCTGGGTCGGCACCTGTGGCTCAAAGGAGTAGGGCACTGGCCCCATATGCTGGAGGTGGTAGGTTCAAACCCAGCCCTGGCCAAAAATTGAAAAAAAAAAAAAAAACTTAAAAAATGAAAACTGTTTGAGTCCTCTAATAATAATAGAAAAACATAATGTGGACACATTCTTTATTTCTGACATATTTAAAGATATATTAGAAACATCACCATCAAATGAACAAATAAATAATCTTCCAGAAAGGGCACTAAAAGCAAAGAAGGGAACATTGCATTGAAAACTGATGAAATGGTCAGGGTTCTGAAAATTATTTCTATAACAGTTGAACCATTAGCAATATTCTCACAAAGCCAAAAATCTGTAGGTGCTAGGACCGGATTTGTCAGGCTGAGCACATGCAGGTAACACCTCTTTTCTTCAGTGAGTCTTATGGAAGTGTAGCCTCAATCATGAGTGCTGGGATTTAGGAAGGGGGATGACAAAACAGTAAAGTGGACATGAAAACCTCAGGAACTCTTGGCATTCTTAGCACAGACAAGACTGATGAAGATCCACAGAATGCTGCTCTTAGCATAAGAAGTCACATCTTTCATGGATTTCTCAGTGAGGAAGAGCAGGGATAACAGAACAGGCTCAGAGAGGCTTCTAAATTTTTTTTTTCGCCCTTTTTTTGTAGAGACAAGAGTTTCACATTATTGCCCACGGTAGAGTGCCGTGGCGTCACACAGCTCACAGCAGCCTCCAACTCCTGGGCTTAGGCGATTCTCTTGCCTCAGCCTCCTGAGTAGCTGGGACTGCAGGCGCCCACCACAAGGCCTGGGTATTTTTCCTTGCAGTTTGACTGGTGCTGGGTTTGAACCCGCCACCCTTGGTATATGTAGTTGGTGCCCTGCCCAATGAGCCACAGGCGCCGCCTGAGGCTTCTAAATTTGAAAACTGGAGAAAAATACAGTGACTCAAAAATGAATTTACTTTGGAGAATCACTAAAAATATTTCTCAAACAGTGCTACATACAGAAATAAAAGAGCATTTTTTGACAAATACATGATTTCTATTGTTCAAGATCTTGAAATGCCCTTTATTTGTGAGAGTAAAACAACAACGATTTACATGAAGAAAACTGCTCTTATTAAAATAATTGACAGAAAGATGAAGTACTGAACATAGCATTTTAAATAATAATAAAGTGAATATTTTGAAATGTAAACAGAATTTCATAAACAAAACCAAAACCAAGTGAGACAGAATAGATGTATAAATATTGTTAATTAAGAGAAAGAATGATCTATTTATATTTATCAAATAGCTATTTTATTTTCTTAATGTCAAAGTTGCCTCTGATTCTCCTTAGCCTGTCTTTGAATGGGATGTTCTTTTCCTTTTGGGATTTCTAATTGCTGTTTTGTTATAAAGTAATTCAAGAATTTGGACATTTTGTTATAAAGTATTTCAAGAATTTGGACATTTTGTTTCACCCATTTTTATTGATGTATATATTTTATTTGCCTTTTGTAAAATTTTTACTTATTTAATTTTTTCTGAGACGGAATCTCACTCTGTCATCCTGGCTAGAGTGCAATGGTGTCATTATAGCTCACTGCAACCTTAAACTCCTGGGCCCAAACAATCCTCCATGTCTCAGCCTCCTGATTAGCCATGAGTATAGCTCTCTATTATTGGTAGAGAAGGAGTCTTTCTATACTGCTCATGCTGGTTTTGAACTACAGGGATCCAGTGATCCTCCTGCCTTGGCCTCCCAAAGTGCTGAGACTGAAGGCCTCTGTTAGTTTTTTAATTGTGTTCATTTTATTTAGCAAGTAAATGGCAACATTTCTTTGTGTGTGTGTGTAGAGACAGAGCCTTACTTTGTTGCCCTCAGTAGAGTGCTGTGGTGTCACACAGCTCATAGCAAACTCCAACTCCTGGGCTTAGGCGATTCTCTTGCCTCAACCTCCCAGTAGCTGGGACTACAGGCACCTGCCACAATGCCCGGCTATTTTGTTGTTGTTGTTGTTGTTGGAGTTTGCCTGGGGCCAGGTTTGAACCTGCCACCCTTAGTATATGGAGCTGGCGCCCTACACCCTGAGCCACAGGAGCTGCCCAATGGTAATGTTTCTTATAGAAAATGTCTTTTTTTCCTCTGTTACCCAATGACCATGATTCTCTGTGAAAAGCAACTAATGATTATAAATTCTTAAGCATTGTGAGAAAGACATAATATGTTTATATGGTAAAAATCTACCTGTGACCAAGTATATGTATGAATATATTTATATGTGTCAATATCACATGTATGTCTATCTGTCTTATTATCATTACACAATTTACAGCATCTGTCTGCATATGGCTTTTTAACATGCACAAATACAGGGATTTTCCATATTACAAATTACTTTTCTTAGAATGCCATATTTTTAAAGAATATATCAGAATTCACTTTAGACATTCCCTGCTGAGAAACACTAAGGTCATTTCTGAGCTTTTGATTTTACAAACAATGCTATGATAATAGCTGTGAAAATAAGACATTTTGCATATTTATGAATATATATGCGTATAACACAGGTTCAAGTAAATTCAAAATATTAGATCCTAGACTTTCTGAGTTAAAGGACATTATTGGTAATTATTTGCCAAATGTTTATCATGAAGGCTTAGCTACTTTATAATCCCAATAATAATATAAGAAAGCATTTATGTCCTCATATTTTTTGCATTCATTACACTAAGGAACTTGTTGATTTATGCTATTATGTGAGATTAATACTATTTCATTGTTTTTTAGTCTTTTATTATTTTTGATGAATATTTTAATACGCATTTGTAACTTATAAGCACAAATAATTTTTAAATGCACTGATCAGTGGTGATAAATACATTTATATTCATTTCTCTCCTTCATCTTCTCCTACCTACAACACGTCCTGACCTCCAGGAACCACTATTTTACTGTCTACATGTCTCTAGTTCCTAATGCAAAGAGAAATGTGTTTCTCTGTGCTTTGAAATTTGTTTCTCTGTGTTTTGATTATTTCACTTAACATCACAACACTCATTGTATCCATTTTGATGCAAATGACAAGATTTTATTTCTTTATGGCTGAATAATATTTTGTTTGTATAGACCATATTTTCTTCATCCATTCATCCATTCCTGAGCACTTAGGTTGATTCTACATTTTGGATAATGTGAATGTAATATTGTACCTAAGTGCTGCAATAAACACGGCAATGCAAATATGTCTTTGATAGACACGTTCCCTTTATTTTGATTTCACATCCAGTGGTGAAATTTACAGATCATGTGGTTTTATTTTAGTTTTCTAAAATAAAACTTCCATGCTGTCTTTCAGTGTCTGTACTAATTTACATTCCCACCAGCTATTTAGGCACATTCTTCTTTCCCCTCATCCTCACCAGCTGTTGGTCCCTGCCTTTCTGATAGAAGGCATTTTAACTGGGTTGAAATTGTTGCCAGTCTCCAGGAGAGGTTTTTCCAAGTTCTTGGTATTCACTAAAAAAGAGAATTTCAGGAGGCACCATTTAAGACTAGCAAGTGAATGCTTTATTGAAAGTGAAAGCACACTTTCTGGGAGGGGACCAGCAGGTTCAAAAAGAGCAGTTGCCTGAGAGGAAATGGTTTTTGATCTTTTGCAGTCTTACTAATTGAAGGAAGGAATATTCAAGGCCAAGGGTTTGGTTTTTATTAAAAATGTGGGTAGTGATTCCTAGATTTGGGTTCCATTTCATATTCATACTTTATATAATTGTTTTAGAACAGTCATGGCAATTTCGAGGGCCAAGAAATTTTAAAACCACAATAGCACGGTGTCCCACGTCTGTAATCCTAGTACCCTGGAAGGCTGAGGTGGGTGGATTGCCTCAGTTTACAGGTTGGAGACCAGCCTGAGCCAGAGTGAGGCTCCATCTCTAAATATAGCTGGGTGTTGTGGTGGGCACCTGTAGTCTCAGCTATTTAGGAGGTTGAGGCAAGAGAATCACTTGAGCCCAAGAGTTTGAAGTTGCTGTTTGCTATGACACTATGGCACTCTACCAAGAGTGAGAAAGTGACTCTGACTAAAAAAAAAAAAAAAAAAAAAAAGACTATATAAATGAAAACATACTTAGCCTAAGGTCATGTAAGGTGACAGAGACAGTGGACAAACTGGTCAAAGCCAGTTCTTGCCTGTGCTTATCACCCCTTTATTTAAGGGATGTTCTCTGATTTTCAAGCACCTGAATCTTGTATCAGCCCTGACTCCTGGTCTGCTACTCTAACAAAGTGATATCTCCTTGTGATTTTGAGTTGCACTTTTCTGATGATTAGTGATGATGAACATTATTTCATGTGCCTGTTAGTCATTTGTCTTCTTTTGAATAATATCTGTTTAGATCCTTTAACCATTTTTAAATCAGATTATTATTATCATTATTATTATTGCTATCGAGTTGTTTGAGCTTCTTACATATTCTGGTTATTAATCCCATGTAAGATAGATATTTTGCAAATATTTTCTTCTATTCTATGAGTTGTCTCTTTACTTGATTCTTTGCTGTGAGCAGCTGTTTTCTTTGATAGAGTATCATTTGTCTGTTTTTGCTTTTGTTGCCTATGCTTTAAGATCTTAAGCAGGAAAAAAAAATATGTTAGTGCAGACCAATGTCTGGAGCATTTTCCCCAATGTTTTCTTCTGTTAGTTTCATAATTTTAGTTTTTAGGCTTAAGTCTTTAATCCACCCTTATTTTATCTTTGTGTATATTGAAAAATAGAGGTTCATTCTTGCAGGTACAGATAACCCAGTTTTCCCAGGACTATTTGTTGAAAATAATGACCTTTTCTCATTGTATGTTTTGGCAAAATTGTTGAAGTTGTGTTGACTGGAGGTGTATATATTTATATTTGAGCTCTATGATTTGTTTTATTGGTCTATGTATTTTATTTTTAAGCCACTACCCGCTATTTTGGTTAATAAAGCTTTGTAATAAATTTGAAGTCTGGTAGTATCATCATTCCTGTTTTGTTCTTTTTTCTAAGGATTTTTCATCTTTTTAGTATCTTTTATGAGTCCATATAAATTTTAGGAATTTTTTCAATTTCAATAAAGAATGTCACTGGCCTTTTCATAGAAATTGCATTATATTTGTTAATTGCTCTGGGCAATATTGTCATTTTAACAATATTATTTCTTCCAATCCAGTATCATGGAATAATTTCCATTTTATATGTTATCTTCAATTTCTTTCATAAGTATTTTAGCTTTACTTGGTATGAATCTTTTACTTTTTCAGTTAGATTTGTTCTTAGCTAGTTTACAGTCTTTGTAACTACTACAAGTGGGATTACTCTCTTGATTTGTAATTTTTTTTAGATTGTTCACTATTAGGTTTAGAAAAGCTACTGGTTTTTGTATCCTGCAACTTTGCTTAACTCACTTATTATTTCTAATAACTTTTTTGATGAAATTTTCACATTTTTCTGGGTGTAAGATTAGATTGTCTATGACTAAGATTACTTTGATTTCTTCCTTCCCAGTTGATGTCCTTTATTATTTTCTTCTGCCAAATTTCTCTGCTTAGGGTTATCAATGTAATGTTGAATACAAGTAATTAAAACAGGAGTTCTTTTCTTATTCTAATCCCTAGCAAAAAGGCCTTTAATTTTTTTCCTGTTTGGTTCAGTGTTAGCTGTGACTTTGTCATATATGGCTTTCATTATTTTGAGATATGTAACTTCTATAACCATTGTGATAAAAAATGTTAACAAAGAATATTAAGTTTTACTAAATATTTTTCATGTAATGTATTGAAATAATAATGTAGTTTTTGTCTTTATTTTGTTAATGTGATGTATCAAGTTTATTGATTTGCCTGTGTTGACTCGTTCTTGTATTCCTGGGACAAACTGTACTTGATCAGGGTGAATGATCGTTCAGTGTGCTCTTGAATTAACTTTGCTGGTTATTGTTGGGGAGTTTCGTGTCCTATTTTCACTAGGTAATGGCCTGTAGTTTTTTTTTTTTTTTTGTGGTATTTTGTCTGGTTTTGATATTAAGGTAATGCTGGTTTTAGAGAATGAGTTTGGAAGATTTATTTCTTTTTCAATTTTTTGAAGAGTTTGAATTGGATCAATATTGCTTATTCAAACATTTGGTAGAATGCAGCCTTTAAGCCATCAGAGCCTAAGATTTTCATGGATGAAAGATACTTTCTTGTGTATTTAGTCATTATTACTTTGGTGGGGTTTTCTCTTCATAGGTTTATAATGCCCATGGATTTTATCATTTCTTCTAGGTTTGTAAATTTGCAGTTTGATTGTCCATAATAGTCTTTCATAATTCTTTGTGTTTCTGAGGTCTGAGATGATTATATCTTCTTAATTATTTTATTTCTTTTGGTCTTCTTTCTTTTTTTTTTTCCTTAGCATTGCTAGAGGTTTGTCAATGTTCGTTACCTTTTCAAACAACCAACTTTTGTTTTCTTTGTCTCTTGTATATTTTAGACTCAATTTCATGCATTTCTGCACTTGTCATTACTATTTCTTTTCTTCTACTTATTTTGTTGGGCTCTTTCTAGATTTTTTTCTGTTGCATATTAGGTTGCTTATTTAAAGTTAATTTGCTTTGCTAATGTAAATGTTTGTTGCCATAAATTTTCTTCATTGTACTGTTTTTCCTATGCCACAGATTTGGGGGTATGTTGTATTTCCATTTTTCTTTGTGTGAAGAAATTTTAAAATTTTCTTAATTTCTTCATTGGCTCATTCATAATTCAGTAATATATTGTTTATTTTCCAATTTTTCATATATTTTCTGAGTTTCTTCTTTTTATTGATTCCTAAATTTATGACATTGTGAACAGAAAAGATACACAATATAATTTTTCCTTTCTAAATTTTGTTCGGACTCCTTTTGTGGCCTACTACATGGTGATTCTGGAGACTTATTTGTGTTTGGTGAGAAGAATGTGATCAGTGCTGTTGAGAAGGGACAAGAGAAGCCTAGCAGAAGTGGAGTCCTGTTCTCTTCCTGTGTGCTCAGAGATATTTTAATTCTCTGTGATCCTATTAAGTTTCTTGCTTCCATATTTGGATTATGGGTGTCTGCTGGTGAAAATCTTCAAGTTGCATATTTATTTGTGTGGTGGAGAGTAAAGCCATCTTGCTTTTATGGCATAGTTTTGGAACTTGAAGTTTCTGGTTCTCATTTTGAGAACAGGAGTGTGTTGAGCCTATTTCCTCATGTGCAATCTATTTTATTTTGCTTTGTCCCAGTCCTTCAAATTAAATAAGAGCCACAAATTTGTTATAATTTTATTATTTGTCTTTTGGCTTTGATTGTTATTTATTATTAATACATTTTATTCTGCGTGTTTCCAATGTTTCCTATCTTAGACCAAACAAGCAATTGGTTGCTTATCTTGCTCAAATTAAATTCTGCTCCCCTGAAATCCCTAATTAAATGTCAATATTGTCTTGATCACTTTTGTAACTTCCTCATCAATACACAGTATGTGTGAAAAAAAGGTTACTTGAAGGGGTAATTTAATCACTAGCACAGATTTTTTTTTTCTCAGTACTAAATTATTTTGAAACCCTTTAGACCCACAGTAAAGTGAAATAAACTTGATTGTCCATAATAGTCTTTCATAATTCTTTGTGTGTCTGAGATCCTTTCTCTGGATTCACACTTTTAACATCTTGCCATCATCTACATATGTGTGTTCATACTCACATCTATGTATGATCTGTATCTACATCTTTCTCTCTGTATATATTTCTATCTATAGCTATAAGATTTATATCTATATCATACATCAATGTGTCTTACTATTTATGTATCTTTTCACATACAAATACTTCTCTTTTGTTAATTCATCTAAAAATAAGTGGACAATAAAGTCCTTAAGTTTTCCTCCAAACAATGACATTCTTCTTTGACACTGTAACACCATGAAGGCTCCAAGAAAATTAGTATTATTTTAATTATATCATCCAACATGTGGCCCACATTTGGATTTCTTCGCTAAACTATAAAAAGACCTTCATTTCTATTGTCAATCCAGAATTCATTTAATGTACACACACTGCATTTGGTGGTATGTCTTTTGTGTGTCCTTGAATTAAGAAAAATACTATTATCCCAATTATTTCAAGAAACTCAGGCCTCTTCATGTAATTCTGGAATCAACTAAATATTTCCATCTGATTTAATTGTGGCCTATGATTCCTAGCAGGAACGCCACAGAAGTCATGTACTCCTTCCAATGCATTACATCACAAAGACAATGCTAAGTTTCATCACTTAGTTAAGACACTTGCCACCAAAGCTATTCATTGTAAATACATATTTCTTCTTTATCATTAACATATCATCTGTGCAGCAATGCTTTGAGTCATTGTGAATATTCTATTTCCCTACTTTTTCCCGTAAGTGTTAACATCTTTCGGTGAAATTGCCTAATCCATTTATTACATCGGCTGTTACAAAAAAAAAAATTCAGTTCTAATGAGCTGAAAATGTCTTTATGTGTGCTTATACGCAATTTAATAAGAGGGATAAAGTTATAATAATATGTATATTATAGATAGTGACAAATCATAACATAAAGGGTTTATATAAAAACTCTTTCAAAGCCCACCACCATCACCATTTTTATCTAAAAAGTCTTAATTTTTGAAGTCTCTAACAAGGCTTTACTAATTTTAAATTATATTTTACATATATCCCAAAGGTTGCTATATACATATAGCAAAATGGAAAATTGTAGCTGAAAGTAACTTTATTGACAAAGTATTCATTATAAAATTTTAAGAAATTAAAAATTTCATAAATATATAACATATAATATGGATTTGTTAATTTTTCCCATATATGCCATCCTTTGGGACACAATGCATTTTATATTTTTTGTTCTTTTGCTTATAAAATAGATTTGCAATCTTTGAGCATAAACCAAGCTACAGATTAAATATAGGATTTTCTTAGATGTCTATTTTACTAAGATAATAAAAATACACAGTATTGATAATACTCTTGTGGATGATCAACAATTTCCAGCCATCATTAGAGATGAAAAACTTAGTATGGCAGTAAGAGGAAAATCTTAAAGACTTCCCATAGACCATCAGAACTTAAAAATGCTCTGAACACAGGGAATAGCTTTAGGGCAAAAGAATATCAAGGTATAGGAGTTTAGATGTGAAAAAGGATCAATATCTCAAGTCGTGATAAAAGTGTTTAAGTAGCCATATACTATGGGATGTTGGTAAACACTGTGATTCTACAATTGAATAAGCATAAACACTATGAATTGAGTAGATCATTCACTTCTAAGGCATTGATTTATTCTATTTTGCTAAAATTCAATGACCAGTACATAATTTATAGCTGAATCTTTTCTTGTTTAATAAATTGAAATACTTTGCTTAGTAACTAGCCATGTGAAAAGCTCATAAATATTAATGAAATATTCTGAAATGTTCTGTTTATTGTCCATGAATAATCGGGGGAGATAGTAAAAGAACTTGATTGAAAATAAGCCCTAACCTTCCGTAATAAAGATACACTTCATTGGAAATTTTCCTGTAATGTCATGTAATATCTTTTGTTATTCTTTTTTATCATTGACATAGAGAACTGAAGTGAGGATGTCTGAGAAATAAAGGTCTGAGATTACTAAGCATAGCAAAATTCACGGCTTACATGAGGTTTAATGATCCTTACATTTGTTAAGTATTTGACTCTGTATATAGTCCTTTGCCATATTCAACCAGAATACAATGCTTATGCAGATTCATATAGCAAGGAGTTCCTATTGAACATGGGCAACTTGTGCCCTTGATGAGGAAGAAATGTTTTTTAAATATATAGATTTTAAAACATTGATACAAATTCTAGAAAGTAAAAGTTTAGGGGCATAATGTAGTAAAAATACAGTATAAAAATATTTTTTTAAAAATATTTTTGAGATTATAAATGTGGCAACATTAAATCATTCATGCCTTATTCTCCATTTGTTTTCCCCTAAACTTCACTGGTCAAAGATCTTATTTTGACAAAGGGTGTTTGAAGAAGATGTAAGTGTGGTAAAAGTTACAGTTTTGTTCAGCGTTAGAATTGTCAGATTGGCACTTTTAAAATGCCAAGTGTATAAGCATGATTTCATCACGTTGAGCTTTTGAAAGCAACTCCCCGCCACCATAAACTATAACATTAGCAATGGCTCTGAGCACATCTATTGCTATGTACATTGGCTATTTGACCCTTTTCAGACTCTTGTTAATTATGGATGCAATAACTTTAATATAACTGGATAACAAAACTCAAAGTAGATATATTAAAATTATATTATTAATCCTTTTGAGTTAATTAAAAATAGCTTAAGTTCCCACAATCCAGATCATTAGCAATTTCATGATTTTCATCAGAGTACACTACTTTTCGCTTTTGATTTTCTGAAAGATACAAGGCACTTATCACTGTTCAAAAGGGATGTCAGTCTCATTCCCATAAACAAATTGGAAAAGCTTTAGTGTCTGAATTATACGCCCCTACTTCTAAGTATTGTCATACAAACTATCACCACTGAACCCAGATCCTCTCCAGAGTGGTAGATCTTTCTAGTCAACCCTGATGCAAACTTTCTGAGACAGTCCATTAGTCTGCTTAAGTCAAGAGGGCGATTCCACTACTTCCAAGCAACATTAGGAAAAAACATAAAAATCTTTGTCAAATTTGGCAAAGATTTTTTTTAGCTAAGATGTCAAAAGCACACTTCATTTAAAAACAAGATGCATAGGATATTATTTCTTCTTTTCAAAGGTACTATAGAGTGAAAAGAGGAGCTAAACACCAAGAAAAATATTTGCAGAACGCATAATTTTTAAAAGACTTATATGTAGAATATTTGAAAAACATTCACAATTCCATAAGAATATAAAGATTTGAAACTATCCTAGATCACTATGTTGCAATAGTGAGACCCTTTCTCTACAAAAAGCAAATATATAAATTAGCCTAGATGCATTTTTGCAAGAAAAAACAAAAAACCCAAGAGACTGAGGCAGTAGAATCACGAGAGCTCAGGAAGTTTGACTGAGGGTGTAATGAGCTATGATGGTACCACTGCATTCTGGCCTAGGTGAAAGCAAGGCCTGAGGGTAGTGGAGGGAGGGGAAGAACCAAACCAAAACAAAAAAAAGTCAAGAAAACCTAAATGAACAATAACTCAACAAAACAGTTTAATAAAGATTTCAATAAAAGATAAATGGGCAAAAAATTGTCATATCTAGAGAGCTTAAAATCATTAACCATTAGGAAGATATAAATTAAGCCACAATGAGATGTCAATGCACATGTATTACAATCAAAAGAAACACAAAAACAAGAAACTGGCAATACTAATTGCAACACAATTGGATACTCACACATTTTGATGAGAATCCCCAAATACGTGGTATGATTCCAAAAACAAACAATCCCAGTTCTAAGTGAGGAAGTGACATGAACAGACCTTCTTTGAAGAAGACAGACAAATGAATGGCTAAAAAACATGAAAACATGCTCATTGTCCCTAATCATCAGAGAAATGCAAATCAAAACTACTGTGAGATATCACCTAACCCCAGTAAGAATAGCTCGCATGATGAAGTCCCAAAGCTACAGATGCTGATGTGGATGTGCAGAGAATAAACACTTTTACACTTCTGGTGGGACTGCAAAATTCTCATTCACACCATTATAGACATGTTAAATTATAGACATTATAAACATCTAGTTAGAAATGAAACTTCCTATTCAGAGAAATAGATTGGGAATATATATTTCTAAAGAGTAATTTTTATCATGTGTATTGAAAAGTTTGTAAAGCTTCAAAAATAGTTCTCTATTTATGATTATATATGTTTTTATGTCTAACAATAAGAAGTAAGGAAAAGAGTAGGCAAAAACATAAGAAGGTAAAGAAGGATCTCCACTATCCTGCTTGATTTGATTGGAATTTTTTTAGTTGCATTTGCCCCTTCATGGTTTCTTTAGAAGTTTATTAGGTCATATATTATTTATTAAGGCACACAGAGACAACTATATACCCTTATTCATGGATTTTAATAAGGTTTGATTTCTAATTGGAGAAATTATGTCATGAAAGGGATATGTGTTTATATAACAGGACTTACTAAGGCATCTACCATCTTTGATACTCAATTGTTCTTTCGTTACTTTTTATTATAAATTAAATAACACTACTTCCACATTAAGGGTCCTTCTAAAAGATGCATGCTTGACAGTTCTTAATTTTCAAGTTTAACACAAGTAAGAATTATTTTTCAGGGAAGTGAGATTTGAGCTGTTTCAAAGGACTAGTACCATAGTTAACTGTATCATAGTACTATATCATAGGTAATATTTGGAATAGGAGTAGAAATACAGCAAAGCGTATTGGGATCTGGTCTGACTGTAATCCTATTCTTTCCTCATTTTAATCAGCTTTTAAAATGACTTTTCATATTCCCTATGGCATTTGAATATTTCTTAAAATATTACAAATATATCTTTGGTGACTTTCTCTATAAGCAAAGAATTTTCATGTGCCACAAAATTATAAATTTGCCTAGCCAATGTCTTTCAGTATAGTTACCTTTAATAAGAAAAATTCAATATTAAAATAATGATATTTGAGTTAAAGTAATAACGCCATCATATTCAAGACACTAACTATATTTTTGAGATGCCCTTTGAGTAACACACTCAAAACAATAGAAATGGACTGTACAAGTTCTATCAGGTAGTCAAGTCTATATTTTTGGCATCATTTTTGATATTATTTTTTCATTTTAAAAAAAGTATGAATATCTTTGCTTGTCTTGTAAAATCATTGCGATCTATGAGTTTATGATAGTTTGAACTTTGTTATTTAATTTAATTCATTGCCCAATTACTGTTTTCCTATGAATGATTATACTGTGGTTAATATGTTAGCATAGCAGTATTCCCAGATAGTTTTTTGTTTGTTGGCAGGTTGGGCTTTGGGGGAGGGGGCAGAGTTAACACTTTACATAGAATATCTTATTTTATAACAGTGAAATTGCTTTCTTTTTGTGATTTTTTTTGAGGTGAAATTTAAGTTTTTATGTGAGTAGTATTATTATACCTATCTTGAGTGTCTTACTTGTACTGTATCACATTATACCTTTGTTTAATTCTTAATAAACTGTTCACTTGTAAAAAGAAAAAAGTATGAATACCTTTTCTCCACAAATCAATTGTGCATCCATGTAAATTTAATATGTTCGCATGTTTCCTCTTTTTTGTACAAAGCACAGAACAAAAAAAGTTCTTATAAATATTATCTAAGATTTCAGTCATTACTGAAACAATAAACTGGAGGAATGATAACTATTTTCTAATTAGTTATTATTTATAAGATGTCTAATTACATTTTCATTACATAACTTTTTCTGCTTTAGGATATAGTTGATCCTTCAGCAACACTAACTTCAAAACATCACAAAATCATCTCTAAATAAATAGAAATTTCCTCACAGTGTGATGAAATTCCACAGATTAAATTACAAAAATATTCATGAAATTCATTGATCTTATGTGTTTACCTCTCTTATGCCAGGGATTGTTTTGCACTCTGCAACTCAGAGGTACGATCTGAGTGTAAAACAGAATATTTGCTAGATCATATATGCATCAGTAGCTGCTCTTACAGATTATGTGACAGTAAAATTATGGAATGTAACCTAATGCCATTTGATAAAGTATTTTTCTTTTCCGGTAAAATGTTTCTTTTCTAACAGAGCACACAACACTGTCTACTTTCTATCAATTTTGCGATCAGTATTCAAGCTTCTCTAAAAGTACACTAAGTTGGGCAACCTTGTCTCTTATTTTCCCTTAGGAAAATATATTTCATATCAAAAATATTTTATGGTTATTCAGAGAAGTCCTTTTAATAAAAATGAAAAATTTTCATAGTCTTTCATCTTTATTTGGACAGAAGGATTGTTTAATTAAGACAATCACACAGATTCAATTCTCTACAGATTCAGCACTTAGTCTACATAGACTCACGTTAGTATGTGTATTTGTGAAAGTTATTCTATGTTGTAATACTTATTTTGTATTTAAATCTTCAGCTTTCTGTTTATATATTCATTTTTTTAACTTGGAAAAATGTCAAACACATAATTAATGTAAACAAAAATAATGATTTATTTACTTACCTTAACCAACTATCAGATAAAAAGATTTATAAAATAAATCAGGCATTGGACAATAGTTGGCACAAAACTGTAATCTCTGAAAGAAAGGTCCAAACCAAGTGGGCTTGATAATTTCATCAGATTATTATTTAAAAACAATTCCAAAGCCATAATGTAGGAAGGGAAAATCCAAACAGAGAAAAGTAATTGCTATGTCTAATTTCACATACATGGATATCAACTTTTCTAGGTTATGGTCCCTGGTTTGACCAAACACCAGCCTAGATATTGCTGTAAGGTATTGTCTAGATATGAGAAAAATTTATAATCAATTGGCTTTCAGTAAAGGGAGTTACCTTTGGGGTAGGTAGGTTTCTTACTATCAGTTGAAAGACTTAGGAGCAAATACTGAGGCTTCCTGGAGAGAAGAAGAGTTCTTTTTTAAGTCTTAAACATAGAAATGCTTCCTCACACCCATTCTACATTTATGTATGACAGACTTGCCAGCTCTCACAGTCACTGGAGCAAGTTCTTTAAAATCAAGACGGTAGATAAAAGCACAAATACAAGTTGTAGAGACAAAAAAAAAGATATCTGAGATTTTAACAATGCATGTAGTGAAATCAACATTAATAGTTAACATTAACAGTGAAATATCAATGAAATTGAAAATATACCAGTAGAAATTATCTAAAATGAAGCAAAAATGAATAAAATGAGCAGAAGATAAATGGCTTGTGGGATAATCTTAAACCCTCCAAAATATGTGCAAATGGAATCACAAAACAGTGAGAAGAGTGTAGAAGTATTTGGAAAAAAGTATTTATATTTTATATCAAATATAAATTGATAAATCTATCAAGATGAATTGAATCCAAGCACAGTTTATATAAAATATATACTTTAATTGAAGTGCATGTACTGTCATAGAGAAAAAATTTAGAGCAGCCATAAATAAAAATAATTTATACATAAAAGAATAAACAAGGATAGCCTACTACAACATCATGTAGGCAATCTAGAGAAAACTCAGAAGCACCATAGGACATCAAAACAAAAATAGAAGAAAATCTGTCACCTTAATTCCAAACATAACAAAAGGGTATTTCAAAAATGAAAGAAAGTGCTTTTCAGATAAATGTGGTTGAGAATACACATTGTCTGTATATCTTTGCTGTAGTAAAAAAGTTCTTTAGGCAAAATTTGTGCCAAATGAAATTTTGAATCTATGCAAATGAACAAAAAGTGCCAAATATGGCTTGTATTTGAGTAAATATAAGAAAATATATTTTCTTAGTTTTAAAAAGTGAGTGGAAAGAATTCTGGGTATCCAAAGTATAGCAGAACTGTATATCTGATAGTTTCAATTTCTCTTTCAGAAAAGAATAAAAAATAAACTTTAACATTGGCAGGAAGAAATTTATATAGCTCAATAGAGAACAACAGAGAATTTAGAAGCAAGGCCACATATTTACAGTCAATTGTAATCTAAGATCATGGCCAGGTAATTACATTGGCATGTAATATTCTTTCAACTATGATGCTCAAAAAAACTTTGTTTACATCCTAAAGAATTAAGTTTGACAATCACCACACAATACATAAAAAATAAAAATAAATATAAAAATAGACAATTGACCTAAAGCTAGACTGAAACTAGAAGAAAACAAGAGGAAATCTTCATGGCATTGTGATAAACATAGTTATCAGTTAATACAGACAAGATAAACAAATCCATCAATTTTAAAGAAAAATATTGAATAAAATGGGCTGCCTCAAAAATAAAAGTGTTTACTATTTAAATACTGCACTTAGGAAAAATAATAGGTAATTTATAGATATGAAGACTATGTTTGTAATGCCCAGACATGATAAAGAATATATATACAGAACGCATAATTAAACTCCTATAATTTAATGATAACACAAACAACCTGATCCAAAGATAGATAAAATATATATTTAAATTGAGAGTTCTGAGTTGTACAAAATAGATAGAAAAATGGTAAGTAAACTCATTAAAAATATTCAACATCAATTCAGACTTGTCCAAACAAACATAAACAATGTAACCTAACTGTTATGTATCCCTATATTAATATGAGAAAAAATCACTCAAAATCATTGTCAAATAGGGCAATATGATATGAATTTTTGATTACATACTATTTTTCATCCAGGGTAGAATGGCTAAAATGAAAAAGAAATTAACAAAAGTATTTGTTCGTGAGGAAATGGAGCAACTAGATTTCCCCTGTATAACTGCTGGTAATGTAAAATGATTCAGCCAGTTTGGAAAAGAATTGGTAATATCTTCTCATCTTATTAAGTTAAATATATTCTTATATGAAACCATAATCTCAGTCCTACTTATTTTCATATGACATATGAAAATATATGTTCACACAAAGGCTTATACCTGACTGTTCAAAAAAATTATTTATAATAGCTAAAAAATGCTGAAAACAACTCATTGTCCAAAGTAGGCAAATAGGTAACAAAATTTCATATGTTGACATTCAACAAAATACTAATCAGTAATAAAAAGTAAGGCATTACTGATACATAAGACAACATGGATCAATCACAAAAGCATATTGCCAAGCAAAGGAAAGCCCTGAACAAAATAGTATATTAATATGTTGTATAATGTAACTTGTATTATATCCTAGATTCCAAGGAAGAACTATAGTGTCCAGAAAGCAAACAAGTGGTATCTTGAGCCCAGGTAAACATAAGAAATTATCTGCAATGAAATATAAGAGAATTTTTGGCACATTGGAAATATTCTATATCAAAATTAGGATGATGGGGACATTATTGTACAGATTTGTCAAAACTCATCAAACAGTACGATTAAAATAGTAAGTTTTCATATATGTAAACTATACCAGTATTAAATAGTTTGAAAAAAAGAAAGATATTGACATAGTATTGATTTCCAATTTAGTACCAGACTATTCTGTACTTGGCTTCAGTGTTCTTAATGATGACTCAGGAAGGCTAATAAAGCACCGTGAAACTGCTGAGTGAGAACCGCAAACTATATCTGTCTTACATCTGATTCAGATTATCACCAATGCTTACCCCGCCTGCCACATTTCTGTGTGTGTATGGAGTAGGGTGAGAGATGGTAGCACATGGCTTCATTTCCTATTAGGATAGGTGGACAAACAGACATTATCATTACTTTTCATAGAGAGATAATAATTTTTAAATTTGCTTTTAGACATGGGCTTCACTCTGTTGCTCAGGTTGGAGTGAAGAGGCACAAGAATAATTCACTGCAGCTTCAAACTTGTACAGTCAGGTGGTCCCCCTACCCCAGCCTCCAAAGTAGCTGGCACTACAGGTGTGCACCACCATATCTGAGCAATTTTTCTTCATTTTTTTAGAGATAGTATTTTGTTACGTTGCCCAAGCTGATCTAGAACTCAAAGGTTTAAGCAGTACTCCTGCCTCTGTTTCCTGAGTAGCCGGATTACAGTACTGAGCTATTGCTCCCAGCCCAGGGATAATTTTATTTCTAACCCCTAATGTTAAAATATTTATTAGGACAGGTTGCTCTGATCAATGACCATTTATCAAGTTATTCTTTATATTTAAGAAAAGATAACATATGCATAATAGGGTCATTTATCATCACTCATTTCTAAGCTGAAGGATAAAAACAAAATAATGGGGAGAAAACCTCTAAATAAGAAAGATGTTTCTATCCTATGCAAAATTATAGAATCAAATGCAAAATTTAAGAATTACCAATTCAAAGATGAGAAAGCTGAAGCTCACTCTAGCTAAGACTAGATAACTCTTAGATTATAGATGGGATTTCTGATGTTCAATATTTCATTCACATCTAAATATTTTCAAATATCCTCAGGCAATATTTCAGGCTCTGTATAAAGTAGCAGGAAGATAAATTCACTAGTGAAAAAAGACATATGACTATTGACAAAAATTGCTGATGCAGACGATCCCAGAGATGTAGGAGTCTCCCTACGTGTCAGTGGTTCCTATTCACAAAATAGTAGTGTGTGGGGTCCGTGAATGGCCCAAATGTGGACTGGGAACATATTGTGAGGAACCTCTGTAGTAATTGGTGATGCACATATATCATTCTTGATTGTAAGGACAGTGAAGTGAGTCTTTTGGGAATCCTTCTCATTCACTATGATTCCATGGTCATAAATTAAGATGTATATGTGTGTGTATATAATATTTATAACTGATACCTCATATTATGAATGCACATAATACATGATATATACATTATATATACATTACATATACATATAAACACAAGCATATATAATGTGAGATTTATATTTTGTGTATACATATTTTTTAAAAAGCTATTTAATCCACTAGGAAGACATATCCTAAGTCATATCCTAAGTATTCAGAAGTTCCTCCTTAACTTTTAACTATTATAGAAATAATAATCCATCTGAATATAATTAACACATGCAAAGTTTGGGAAAAAACTAAATATGCTTTTATTGAATGACTTCTTGCAGATTTCAACTTTAAACGTTTCCCTCCTTCCGTGTAAGTGCTTTATGCTAGTTTGTGTGATACCAGTTTTCATGATATTTAAATATGTATTTTTGGATAATTTTGCCTGTCTTTCCTCAACAATTTGACAGTTTAATCACTAGTAGCAGTAGTAAACGTCAATGAACAAAGAAGTGGAGTAAGATGAATCTTAGCATTTGTTGTTAAATTTTCTGGCTTTGTAACATTGTATTCAAAGAGACCATAAAATGTCTTATTGAAATGAACAGGCTGTGAGGCTCATTGAGAGCTCTCAATTAATTTGTTTCCTTCAGGTGATATCCTTGCACACTGATTTAGGACACTGTACATCTGACAAAGATGCCACTGGAACATTGGGAAGGTTATTTAATAAAAGCCCAACCAAATAAAGCCCTGTGTGAATAATTTAATTAGATGAGTTACTCAAACAGCTAGCTTTTGGTGGTTTTTTGTTTGTTTGTTTGTTTGTTTTTACTATTTTAGACTCAAGTACAGAGGTGACTTTCCTTTTTTATTATATTAATAGTATATGAAAAGATAAATTTGATATTGAAGGTACATCTACAGCAATAATTCTCATTAGTGCTCAAAATAATTTAAAATGTTAGTAGATGTGTTGTTTTTCTGTCATTTGTTCTTTTTCATTATCTTTCATTTACTCTTAAGAATCAATGACATGTCTAGCCTTTAGTGTTTACTTGTGAAGTATATGTGATCATGAACACTATTAGCCTGATATCAAAACCCTTCACAAAAGAGAGTACAGCAAAGATAATGAAAATCACCAGGAATTTCTATTTAAGTGGTGTTATTTGACTTGAATTGACAACTCAATACATACGGACAAGCTCTATTGATTCCAAACATGGTTTCTAGCAATTTATTCAGATAACCAGGTAGGTAATATTTTCAAATATATAGATCTAAGTAAGGATGAAAAGTTACATGTAAGAGAGTTTATTTTTTCTATAGAAAATCTTTTTCTCTACAGAATATGAATAAAATGAGTTACCTCAGAAAAGATGTCTCTGATTAATAGAATTGTATACTTCTGATAGTAAGAATCACTCTCAGATTGAAGTTTTCTTTTTACTTTTAAGATAAACTGGTGTAGAAAGTGGTCTATACTGATTTATTGTATCTCCAGAACAAATTATTTTAAGTGCATTTTAATACGTTGTAATAGCAGCAATTTGAGGAGGAAGAAAATTCATCCACTTCTACCAAATCCCTTTCCTTTGCCCTTCATTTTCTTTGTCTTTACTTGACATTGACCCTACAGTGATGAAATTCAACTCTTCTTTATTCCACAGTGGGCAGTTATATTCATTTATCCTTTTGCCTCTATGTGCTTTAGGTTGAATATTTCCTTTTGACTTAACTTTAGTTCATTAATTCTTCTTTCTATTCATGGGTGCTTCTTGCAAAAACAAAGTTTTTCTTTTTTTATAATTGGCAAATTTAATTCATTTCCATATTAAAATTGGAAATTACTTTTTTTCAAATTTTATGTTTCCTCTTTGCTGGGTTTTTTTATTTCTGTCATTCCGTCATTCTTTTTCAGCACACTATTCTTCCATGATGTTGCAGATCAGATTTTGCCAAGAATTCAAGGCCGCTTCTTTGTCCACCAAATTCATTGAATGACACTATTTGGGACAGAAAATAACTTGGTTAATAGATTTATGCTGTCCTTCTCTAGCCTGGGGATATATGCTTGGACTATTAAGTTAAAGACAATTTTCCCAGTGGTAAAACTTTTGAAAATATAGTTCATTTCATCTTAGTAATTATCTCAGGAATTTTTTTGCTCTTCTCATCTATAATTTGTATATTTTTAAATAAGTAAAACTAATTCTCTGACATTTATAGTTGCTGTCTTCTGTTCTGAGTCTGTTTGGGTTTTGGTCTGTGTTATTTAGGGATTAATGTTCCCTCTGCTCTGTTGTAGCCATCAATTTTGTCTGGTACGCTGTTCATTTTTCAGAAATTCAGTATTTTTTTTCTGTTCATTGGGTGGGGGGGAGGATTTATTATTCCTTTTTAACATCTTTTCTGCCACTTTAACAAACTTTGGGATGAGATTGGGGTAGATGAATCTCAGCCTTTCTTCATTCCAACATCTATTGATTGTGACCTAATTTGTGTCAGATATTCTGAGTGCCGAATACATCATAGTGAGTAAAACAAATTCCCTGACCTAATGGCCTTTACATCCTAATGTGTTTACAAGAGACAAATGCATGTGATGTATAGCTAAATCTGTAATTGTCAGGTACCATGTGTTACAGTGTTACAAATGAAACTTAAAAAGTACTGTGTGATAATATTACAAAGTAAGGCAGAGGAAACATTTGGGATTGAAAGGAAGGATTATCTGTAATTGGGTAAATGATGTGAAGGGTATGTTGATTAGCACTCCAATTTGTACAAATAATCAACACACTGAATTCTATCATGGCATAAATGTATTCATGATCTATGTACAAATGACTTAATAAAAAAATAAATTAAAAAATCAAAAAAGAAAGAAAGGATTATCATTTCAGATAGGCTCATTAACATCAGATACAATTGTAATAGCAATCATTTTTGGCAGGACCTGAATGAAATGAAAACAAGTGAACACAAACTCTCTCACTTTCTCACTCTCTCGTTCTCTCTCTCTCTATATATAAAAGTGTACACACACATGCACACACACAGACATATAAATTGAAAAACTTATGAACACATTAGATACTGAAGGTACAGTAAAAGAAGGCCAATAGGGATGATTTTGGCAAAGAAGAAAAAGATGGAAAAGATGGAGACCATCTGAATTTGAAGTCTCTTTCCCCATCCGATAAATAGCATTCGAAACCATATGGCAAGTTAGGAAGAGAGAATGTTACTCAACACATGATGTTTTGTCTAAAACTTAATAATAATTTTTCATGAGTAATGGGAAAAGAAATTGAATTAATTCTAGAGAAAAAAAAATTATTTATTTATTTTGAGACAGAGCCGCTAGCTGTTACCCTGGATAGAGTGCTGTGGCATCACAGCTCACAGCAACCTCCAATTCCTGGGCTCAAGCGAGTCTCCTGCCTCTGCCTCCCAAGTAGCTGGGACTACAGGCGCCTGCCACAATGCCCGGCCATTTTTTTGGTTGCAGCCATCATTGTTGTTTGGTGGGCCAAGGTTGGATTCGAACCTGTTAGCTCAGGTGTTCATGGCTGGTGCCTTAGCCTATTGAGCCACAGGCGCAGAGCCAGAAAAAAAAACATTTAAAAGTACAGCTCTAGAGAAGCCATGGGGATTTATGCACTTGGTCATTTTCAGAATAACACATTCATAATAGTATAAGAAAATGTGATTTAAAAACAAAACAAATAAATATTCAACAATGTAAAGTTCAGAGGTGATTCAAATTATTGCCAAGTGTTTGGATCACTAAACATTGAGTAAACAATGCAGATTTGAAACCACAACATGAAACATTTCTCAATATAATAAAAACTGAAAAAGCAATGAACACTTAGTACCCAGAATATATGGAAATATAAAATAAAGTATTAGCCAGACACGATGGCTTATGTCTATAATTCTAGCACTCTGGGAGGCCTAGGCAGGTAGATTGCTTGAGCTCAGGAGTTCAAGGACAGCTTCAGCAAGAACAAGACCCCAACCCTGTCCGTACTATAAATAGAAAAACTACCCAGTTGCAGTGGCACATGCCTGTAGTCCCAGCTACTTAGAAGGCTGAAGCAAGAGGATTGCTCAAGTACAAGAGTTTGAGGCTTGCTATGAGCTATGATGTCACAACACTCTTCCAAGGGTGACAAAATATGATCTGTCATAAATTATATAATTAATTAAGTATCATGTATTGGCTAAATAGAGTTGATTTAGTAAATAATTATTTCCTTTTTCCTAAAATTCTAGTAAACCAGAAACAATAAAAGAATGCATAAACTACAGTATACAAAGAAAATAAGACAGAGGATGAAAGCAGATGAGAAGTATCAATTAAAGATCGGAGGATGAAAAATGGAAGGAAGGGAAGTAATTCTTGCGAAGTTAGCAGAGCAGAAGTTAAACTTTGTCTACAATAAAATAAGGTTAACAAACTTTTTTTTTATTTTTTTTTATTAACTCATAAACACACAGCTCATGTATACATTAATGCCTTTATGGTGTACAATGCGCTAGTTTCATATAGAATTAGGAATGCTTACATCATACTGGTTAATATATACCTCATCTTGTTTCTCTTTATTCTTTAAAACCCAGCCAAAACATTTTTTCTTTCCTATACTGTCTGGAGGGGAGGGGTGGATGGAGGAGGGAGGGTGATTGGTGGGATCACACTTACGGTGCATCTTACAAGGGTACAAGTGAAAATTACTAAATATAGAATATAAATGTCTTCATATAGTCATTAACAAACATTTTTTGAATCTCACCAAATATGCTCAGAAATTGGTTGTAGAAAACATCTCTGAAGCTTTAGTGTTCGCGGATCTGAAAAGAAGTCTGGTTGGCACTCTGTGTGTGAATAATTACACCCTAGGACTTCCTCCAACAACTCGTGCTTCATCCTTAGTGGTGTATGGCAGAAGTTTATCGCACGCAAAGGTGTGGCAGAGAAAATCTAGAATTTGGAACTTGGGACATAACTGAAGTATAACCAATGAGACACTTAATTGAGATCTAATCTTTGTACTGACTGAGGAGACTGAGCATCAGCTGACTTTTTTTTGTTTGTTTGTTTGACAGAGTCTCATTCTGCTGCCCAGGCTACAGTGCCATACCTCATCATAGCTTACAACAACCTCAAACTCTTGGGTTCAGGTGATCCTCCTGCCTCAGCCTCCCAATGCTAGCTCCACAGACACCTGCCACAACATCTGGCTAGTTTTTCTATTTTTGGTAAACATGAGGTCTTGCTCTTGCTCCAACTCTTCTCAATTTTCCTGAGCTCAAGTGATCCTCCTGCTTCGGCCTCCCAGAGTGATAGGATTACAGGCTGTGCCATTGTGTCCAGCCTGACTTCATTTTTTGACTGTTACAATGCATTGTGAATAATTGGAAATGAGAAGATCAACTGATGGAAAAAATGAGTAGCCATGTACTGATACTACTATTAAAACAACATATGTATGATTGATTAACACACAATGAGCACAGGAAGTCAACTAATATTGCCCTGTACAAACAACATCTGATTTTATTTTCAGCAATCCTTTATTAAATGTCAAAAAGAGAGAAAAGAATAAGTCATATCTGAGGAAGGCATCTAATACGGAAAAGGCTTAGATTAAATTTAAAAAAGAGAGAAAATTAATGTAGTACTAGAAAATCTGAAAGCTCTTATGCTCAACCAAGAAATCAGGTAATGTCTCCAGAAAAGAAAGACATTGCAATTTGCAATATTTAAAGAACATGAGTGAATTGAGTCAATTAAACTTTTGAAAATACACTGCAAAGTTCAGAAGTGTTGGTATCTTAAGTAATCTCTATCTCACAGAAGGTAGAAAAATCCTTACAACAACAAAAATCAAAAACATGAGTAAACTCTCATATTGTCTTAAAAGGACCGACATTGTTATCAGTAGATATGCTTGAAAGAAAAGACAAATGAAGGGAAAATTATCAAAAAAAAAAAAAAACACAAGAAAAATTTTGTAGCAGAAGAATATGGAATTTCACTTTGGTAGAGTCTTGTAAACGCTAAAGACAATAACTAAAAATAGAATCTCGGGGCTTCCTGTTGGGTTCCCCCTTCTGCTGCTGGAGTCTCTGCTTCTCTGTTCTGTTCTCCACTATTGCTGATCACGCTTATCAACTTTTCTCCCTGTCAATAACTCTATCCTGTCACTTAAAAAGAATAAAATGAAAGCGGAATCTCCAAATATGTCAGATTGCTAGATTCTAGAAGGCGAGTGAGAGAGAAAAGAACAGAAGGAGGAGGAGGGGAGGAAAGACGATTACTTTTCAAATGACCGAGCAGGGGAGTAGCACTGACCTTTCAGAAGTGCCATTCCTTTTGAGCAGAAAATACGGAAGATATTTCAAACTTAGGGTTTTAGAGTTTGTTAAATAATCACAAAAGTCTGAGATGAAATTAGATATTTTCATATAATTTCAAAAAGTGACTACCCATGTACCATTTTCTCAGGAACTTGTATGATTTTGTGTTCCAGTGAAACCCGGGTACAGGAAATAAGGGAATCAACACGGGAGAGAAATAATGAAAAGGTGAGGAAAGGAGTGGAGATTGGAAGGAAGGAAAATCTCCTTCCAGAGAGCCGAAATTCCAGAGTCCAAACTCAAACAATAGGACATCTGGCCAGAGTACAGAGGCTACCAGACATGACAGTGCCTGATTTTTTTCTTGTATGAGAGGAAAGGTCTCACTCTGTCATTACAGTTTGAACTCCTGCACTTAACTTCTGCCTCCTCCTCTCAAGTAGCTGGGATTACGGGAGCTACTTTAAAAAAACCTGTAGAGATGAGCGTCTTACTATTATTTTCCAGGCTGGTCTCAAACTCCTGGGCTCAAGGGACCCTCCTCCCTCCGCCTCCCGAAGTGCTGGAATCATAGGTGTGAGCCACTGTGTGTGGCCCCTGAGCATTGTTATAACACTCAGCAGTGTTAATGAAAAGTATACTGTATATTAAGCAAATATATATACAAAAAATACTGAAGAGATTATTATTAGGAATGGAAACTTGAGTGTGTATCAGAATCTTTTGAAGGGATTATTAGATCACAATTTTATAGATTATGCCCCCTCCTCATCCCTAACATGTACATCTGCCCAAGAATTCTGCATGACTCTACGGGAAATAATAAGCTTGTCCTGACAATATTTATGAAATATTGGAGATAAGAACCAATCTCCCCTCATAGGAAAGGATATTTCTGAGTGGTTGTTGACAAGAGCAGAAAGCAAGCAGGAGGACATGAACACCTCTCTCTCTTTCCGTTTTGCTGTCTCTCTCAAGTACCTAACACCAGAAATCAGGGTGATAAAAACCTAAATCTGAAATTATTATGCTGAATTTGAGAAATTCATGTTGGAAGGACATTCAAACTCAGAGGTTTTATAAGGAGTTCTCTAAGGAGAGGTGTGTCATTTTAAAATTACAGGATGTAGGAATAGAACAAACTGGGGAACAGTATTTGTTTTAATTTAATTGTTAATATTATAATTATAACAATTATAATTGTTAATAATATCACACTAGCCTTATAAAAAAGATAACATGTAATTTATATCTCTCTTACAGTACAGCAATGTAGAAGTAGGGTAATGTAGCATCCCTGTTGCCATTTCTTTTTTTTTTTTTTTTTCTTTTCTGGTTCATTCTGTTTATTTGTTTAGAAACAACAGACATCTGTCCAAGTTATTTCAAGGGTTGTGAGGTTGTGAGTAATCGTGAGGGTGTGATATTTGGATTCATATACCACTCACATGCTCTTGATTCTCTCTGAATTATTAAAAACACAGCCAAGTAAAAAATCATGCGTGATCATATCTTTTACCGCTATATAAACTAAGAAATAGGGGGAAAAAATCTTCCTTTTCTTTTCTTCCTTGAGAGAGTCAAATGGAGGACCTGCCCATACAGAACTAAACCACCGAGGAAGAAATAGATGCATTGAATGTTCCACCAGGGAAAAGGGAATGTGCCAATCCCTACCCGTCTGCCCTTTAAAACCCCCATCCACCTTAACCCACATGCTGACTTCCTTCTCGAACTCAGCTCACCTACACCCAGGTGGGAATAAAGGCCACTGTTGCCCACACAGAACCTTGGGTCCGTTTCCTTTCATTTCAAGTTTCAGAATAATCTTTTATTTTTGGTCTTTGACCTCTCATCCCCGAGTCTCAGTCTCCAGGGGCTAAAACAAAAATCTTTTGGATGGTTTGGTTTCTGATCTTCTCAGCTTTTCTCTGTGCTTATGCAGACATATCTAGATATTCCTTTTTTGTGTGTTTGTTTTAGTAATTCTTTTGTTGTTGTTGTTGTTGGGGATTCATTGAGGGTACAAGAAACCATGTTACACTGGTTGCATTTGTTGGGTAAAGTCCCTCTTACAATCGTGTTTTGCCCCCAAAAGGTGTGGCACACACCAGGACCCAAAGACCCCAC
>CAUYON010194113.1:0-12009 GCA_963573935.1 Arctocebus calabarensis | reverse complement strand
TAAACCCATTTGGTTATGGAGTATAATTTGTTTGATTTGTTGCTGGGTTCTGCATGTTGGGATCTTGTTGAATATTTTTGCATCAATATTCATTAGTGATATTGGTCTATAATTTTCTTTTCTTGTTGGGTCTCTCCCTGGTTTGGGCATCAATGTGACGTTTGCTTCGTAGAATGTGTTGGGTAGTATTCTTTCTTTTTCTATATTTTGGAAAAGGTTGAGTAATATAGGTACTAGTTCTTCTTAAAGGTTTTGTAGAATTCTGATGTGACGCCATCTGGTCCTGGGCTTTTCTTTTTTAGGGAAATTTTGTATAGTTGATGCTACTTCAGAACTTGATATAGGCCTATTGGACATTTCCACTTCATTCTGGCTGAATCTTGGGAGGTGGCATGCCTCCAAGTATTGGTCAATTTCCTTTAGATTTTCATATTTCTGAGGATAAGTTTCTTGTAATATTCATTAAGGATTTTTTGAATTTCAGAGGAGTCTGTTGTTATTTTGTCTTTACTATTTCTGATTGATGAAATTAGAGATTTTACTGTTTTTTCCTGGTTAGGTTAGCTAAAGTTTTATCTATTTTATTGACCTTTTCAAAAAACCAACTTTTTGATTTATTGATCTGTTGTATAATTCTTTTTTTTTTTCAATTTTATTTAATTCTGCTCTAATTTTGGTTATTTCTTTTCTTCTGCTGGGTTTGGGATTGGAATGTTCTTCCTTTTCCAGTTGTTTGAGACATCTCATTCAGTTATTAATTTCCTCTCTTTCCATTCTCTGGAGGTAGGCTTGCATTGCTATAAATTTCCCTCTTAAGATTGCCTTTGCAATCGCCAGATGATTTTTTGAATTTCTGAGGAGTCTGTTGTTATTTTGTCTTTACCTTTTCTGATTGATAAATTAGAGATTTTACTCTTTATTTCCTGGTTAGGTTAGCTAATGTTTTCTACAAAATAACAACAGACTCCTCAGAAATTCAAAAAATCCTTAATGAATATTACAAGATAATTGTAAGAATTTCTAATCATGTCTTCATTGTTATTTTTTCCCAAAACTTTGGTAATTTCCTTCTTAATCTCATCTATGAGCCATTTGTCATTCAGCATAAGGTTATCAACTTCCATGTTTTTGTATGAGTGTGCAGATTCCTGTTGTTACTGAGTTCAACTTTTATTCCATGATGGTCTGAGAAGATGCAAGGAATAATTTCTAGTCTTTTACTGAGGTTAGACTTGGCACATAAGATGTGATCAATTTTAGAGTATGTTCGATGGGCTGATGAGAAGAATGTGTATTCAGTTTTGTCAGGATGAAATGTTCTGAAGATGTCTGTTAAATCCAAATGTTGAATGGTTAAGTTTAAATCTAAAATTTCTTTGCTTAGGTTCTTTTTGGAGCATCTATCCAACACTGCTAAAGGAGTGTTAAAATCTCCGACTACTATGGAGCTGGAGGAAATCAAGTTGCTCATGTCTGTTAGAGTTTTTCTTATAAATTGAGGCGCATTCTGGTTGGGTGCATAAATATTAATAATTGAAATCTCATCACATTGAATATTACCCTTAACAAATACAAAGTGTCCATCCTTATCCTTCCTTACTTCTGTTTGTTTAAAGCCTATTTTGTCTACAAATAAGATTGCAACACTTGCTTTTTTCTGCTTTCCATTTGCCTGGAATATAGATGACCATCCCTTCACCTTGAGTCTATATTTATCTTTTAATGTAAGATGAGATTCTTGTATGTAACAGATATCTGTCTTTAGTTTTTGTTTCCAGTCAGCCAACCTGTGCCTTTTTAGAGGACAAAATAAGCCATTCACATTGATTGAAAATATTGATAAGGCTGCTAGAATTGTGGGTATTGAGTTTTTCGAAAGTCCAGTGGACATTTTTAATCCTTTTGCCACTGTGGAAGTTGGAATTTGATCAAAAGTTTCTGAGTGAGTTTACTTTTGTGGTGGAGGATTGCGCTGGTCATTATGGAGGACAGGTCTGAAAATATCCAGGAGAGCTGATTTAGTTATGGCAAATTTCTTCAACAAATGAATGTAAAGTATTTAATTTCTCCATCATAAATGAAACTCAGTTTAGGTGGATACAAGATCCTGGGTTGAAAGTTATTTTGTTTTAGGAGAGTTCAAATCAATGAACACCCTCTTCGAGCTTGAAAGGTTTCATCAGAGAGATCTGTGGTTAATCTAAGATTTTTCTCCTTGTAGGTTATGGTTTTCTTATATCAGGCTGCTTTCTTTCTTTTTTTTTTTTTATTGAGCACAAAGACTTTTTAAAACATGTCACCAGGTGTAGAGACCATTCACCCACTGCTCTGTTTGGCCACCAGTCTCTTGTCCCTCTCTTCAGCAATGGTGAGGCAGATACCTTTTCCTTGGAGAAGAGAAATCCAAGGTTTATTACCTTTGCCAATAACAAAAATGCTGGAGAGGCGAGTGGCAAAGCTGTTGCCATTGGCATCTTTCACATGAACTACATCAAAAGACCCAGATGTCTTTCTCTGTTGGTGATCACACCAATTCTTCCCAGGTTAGAACCTCCAGTCACCATACACAGGTTACCCGTGTCAAACTTGATGAAATCAGTAATCTTGCCAATCTCCAAATCAATCTGAATGGTGTCATTCACTTTGATGAGGGGATCAGGATAGCGGATGGTACGAGCATCATGAGTCATCAGATGAGGGATTCCTTTTGTGCCCCCAAAGATTTTTCTCACTTTGCACAACTTGTACTTGGTCTCTTCAGGTGTAATATGATGAACAGCAAAACGACTCTTCGTGTCATAAACCAGACGGAAATTCTCTCCAGTCTTGTCAATGCTGATAACATCCATAAAACCAGTAGGATAAGTTATATCAGTTCTGACTTTGCCATCAATCTTAATGAAGCACTGCATACAAATCTTTTTTACTTCACCTCCTGTCAGGGCATACTTAAGCCTGTTCCTTAGAAAAATGATGAGTGGAAGACACTCTCTCAACTTGTGGGAACCAGTGGATGGACGAGGAGCAAACACGCCAGTCAACTTATCCAGCATCCAATGCTTTGGAGCTGCTACTCGCTTGGCATGCCTCTTGGGACCACAAGCACAGGTTGTTCCTTCTACCATACCATACCAATGAAATGGCCAGGTGGACATGCAACAGTAGTGGCCCATAAATTCCTGTGTGCTTCTACTTGTTAATAGTAAAGTTTTCTAAGGACAACCATCTGGTTTCAATGTGTCTGACCTCTGCACAATCACGTGTGCTGCTCCCCCATACACTAAAGCCAAAAGCTGATACCAATTTTCACTTGAGAGTGCCACGGGGTCATAGCTCACAGCCACCTCAAATTCCTGGGCTCAAGCAACCCCTCTTGCCTTAGCCTCCCAAGTAGCTGGGACTACAGGCGCTGTGGGAAGCTGTGAGATGTGGGAACCCGTGGGGGACTCCCCCCACGTGAGAAACCACTTTTGCCCTGGCTAAGGCCAAGGTCTGACTTTTTCTAAGATGAAACTGGCAGGAGCCAGAACAGGGAGTAAGAAGTCCAGATAGTCAAAACTAGAGATAAATAGCATGGCCGTTTCAAGGTAAACAGCACAGCAGTTCCCAAGGAGTAAGAGAATGTTAAAGTAAGGAACCTTAAATGACCTTTTCCCCTGTGAGAATATAAAAGCATGGAAGAAAAATAAAGTCTTGTCTCAGTCTCAGCCTGACTGAGTCCATTACTTTGTGTGTGTGTGTATGTGTGTGTGAGTGTGTGTGTGTGTTATTTCATCCCAGCACCCCCTCCTCAGAACCTCGCTAGTGGACGGCGGCCCGTAAAGGCCCCTGCCACAATGCCCGGCTATTTTTAGAGACGGAGGTCTTGGTCTGGCTTAGACTGGTCTCCCATCTCCTAAGTTCAAGGGATCCACCTGCCTCGGCCTCCCAGAGTGCTGGGGTTATAGGCGTGAGCCACCATTACCAGCCCAACTTTCTAAGGGTTTTTTTTTTGGAGATGGCGTCTCATTATGTCACCCTTGGTAGAGTGCTGTAGTGTCACAGCAATCTCAAATTCTTGGGCTCAAGCGACCCTCTTGCCTCAGCCTCCCAAGTAGGTGGGACTACAGGCACCCACCACAACACCCAGCTATTTTTTTTTTTGTTGTGGTTGTCAATATTTTAGCAGGCCTGGGTCGGGTTTGAACCTGTCAGCCTCGGTATATGTGGCCGGTGCCCTAACCATTAAGCTATGGACGCCATGCTGCCAATTTCACTTTAAAAAGTGGAAACCTAAAACCTGGCTGTGCCAAAAAGACAATGACTCATCCACCAAGCAGACCCAGAACCTCTCTCCCCTGGCCTGGGGGGAGAAAAGCCACCTCTGCTGAGGTCAAAAGATGCGTGACTCCGTTAAAGACTGAGGCTTTCCTACCAGCAGTACCAGATCTGCTACCCCACCAGGCCAGCATTCGCAGCTCGCCCTGACCCCTGCTTGGTTAACCATGGAAACCGCACTCCCTCCCCCTCTGCCCATTCATCCTCCCCGGGAGCTCCAACTCCTGGGTGGCCCCAGGTCTACGAGGATGGACATCGGGCTGCTTTCAGAATTTTCTCATTCATATTAACTTTAGTGAAGTTAATTATGATGTGCCTGATGGTTGTCTTATTTGGGTTGAGTCATGCTGGAGTTCTGAAACTGTGCTATCTGGATTTCAGAATTTCTTGGCTTGTCTCGAAAGTTCTCTTTCATAATCTCATGAAGAAGTGCCTCTGTGCCTTGCGAAGCCACTTCATCACCTTCAGGGATCCCTATGAGGCAAATATTGGTTTTCTTTGAATTATCCCAGAGCTCTCTTAGAGAATGATTCATTTTTGATCTCCATTTCTCTTCCTCTTTGAGAGTTTGGGAGCATTCGAAAGTTTTGTGTTCAATGTTAGAAATCCTTTCTTCTGCTTTCTCCATTCTGTTACTGAGGGATTCTACTGAGGGATTCTACTGTATTTCTCAGATCTTTGAGGGCTGCAAATTTTTGTCTCAATGTGTCAAAATCTTTGGTGATTTTGTCTTTGAATTTCTTGAATTCCTCAGACAACTTTTGAAATTCTCCTTGAATTTCTAATTCCAACTTTTCCTCTATTTTGTTGATATTATTTGCAATTTAAATTCTGAGTTTGCTTTCTGACATCTCAGCCATCTGTTTATGAATGGGATCTTCAGTTGTGTCCACCAAATTGTTCCTTGTGGGGGTTGATCTACTCTGGTTATTCATGTTACCAGTGCTTTTCACTGGTATAATAATCCACCCCATGATTATTTTACACCATTTGGCTAGATGAGCAGATAAGGAGAAGTTGGGTTGGGGGCTCCAGAAGTAGTGATTGGCCAGTCCTTAGCCCAAAATCTGGGACTGGTGTCTGTACCTTTTCCCCTAGAGCTTTACCCAGCACCCATAGTGCTACGGCCTGAGATACTGGGGACCTTCTTGGTGTGGTGGGGCTAAGTGGCTCAGTCTTATTTTCAGCTGGTCTCTGTCTGACCCTAGTGAATCAGTTACTGTGGGTTGAAGTCTCTGGGTTGAAGTCTCAACTGTGGAGCAATACCAGTAATTAAGTCACCCCATTTCTCACAGGCAACAATTGGAAAAGGAAAATTAAACCTATCCATAACCACACACCCAGATTACCACTTTGGATAGTCCTCAGGTGGTTGGCCCAATTCAAGAGTTCCAAATCAATTGTCCCAGTCAGCACTAGTCTCAGGTGGGAGTGTTCAAAAGGAGTCTGACAACTAGATATCAAGGGTCTGCTGGCAGCTCGAGTATATCAATCTAGTGCTCCCTGAGGTCAGAAGGACCCACCCAGCAAATACATTAGTATGGGCAGGTTGATGTCTCCTTCCCCTCTTTGCACCTCGGTCACACCCAGTCACTGGTAACTCCACAGGGCTGTGACCCTGTTCCCTAGAATGAGCAGATGCTCAAGGGGTTTGTGCCTGCCTGAGTCACAGGGAGATCTATGTCTCCTCAGCCAGGCTGCCACTCTTTGCCACTATCTGGTGGGGGGAGGTGAGGCCTGACAATCTCGGGTGCTTAATGAGGCCTGGGGGTGTTCCACTGAGTTCTAGCCCTGCTCATGATTGATGTTGCTGACAGAACAGAACAACTTTGCAGAATTTGTTTCTGTCCCAGCTATCTTCCTCTGTGGATCAAATGCTGTTTGATCAACTCTTCCCTGTCTGTGCCACTGCTTAGTCTCAGCTACAGTTCCTGTTACAGCAGATGCAGTCAGAACAAGTACTTAGCTGTCAGTTCCAGCCACTGCCTGGCTACCTTTGTGTCGGCTTTGATCCCCTGAGGGCTAGGTGCATCTGAAGCTCAGTGAAGCAGTCCTCTGGGTCAGCTCCACTCTGGGAGTCTACTGTTTCTGCGTGTGCGTATTCTAGACCCCACACTCCACTCAGGCCAGTACTGCCTTAGGCATACCCTTTACTCACAGGGCCTGCATTTCCATCCCAGATGTGTTCTGCTAGTGGCTGCTGCTGGAGAAGATACCCAGCTTCCTCTGGTTGCCCAGAGAAACTGAGAGTGTCCTTGTTGGAGCCTGTATAACCTATGGCTAGGAGAAGTGAGAGTTAAGAAATACCTGTACAGCTGAATGATGGAACATCTGGGTGGAAAGGGCATGGAGAGGGATTTAGCTCTCCTAACAAGCATGAGAGCTCACAAGATGAGAGCAGTGGTAAATTGGCAGTCTCTACACCTGTGGTGTTGAGAAGCACGAGATTAGCCTTATGTTAGGCTGGAGCAGAAAGCAGTCAAGGATCACGTGCATTCTATCATGGGCCTGCTTACTCTGACTCTGTCTCCTCTCTTGCCTGCCTGCAGAACTCCAGCATGGTGTCTCTCTGCTGAAGATTACGAAGCTCTGCTAAAAACTAAGATCTATCTATCTTTCTAAGAAGAATGCTTTATTCTCTCTAAGACTCACTCTCTCTCTCCAGCTAAAGTAGATAGCCCTCAGGCACCTAAGTGAAACTGAACCTGAGCAAGGTAACACTAGGTCCGTGTCTGGAACCTAGTTAGACTGGGCCTGAGACCTGGGCAGTCCGGGGCCCTGGCAAAAAGTGTCAGAAGTGACATGTGACAAATGGCATAGTGGGCAGGATTCGGTGAATGCAGACTGAGAGGGAAATAAGCTTTAAAAATAAGAAAAAGAGAAGAGAAATAGAAACATTTAGAGGGAAAAGAAATTTCTGAGAAAAAGACAGCTAACAACAGGCCTTTCTTATTTGGTTTTTCCTCTTCTTTCCTACATTTTCTTCTTTCCAAACTCTAACTACTTATTCTGTGGGAAAAAGCTCATAGAAGCCTTCAGCCTCTTCTGGGAAGTGGAGGGAAAAAAAGGCAGAAAAAAGCCTTTAGACAAGAGGGAAAGAGAAAAGATAGAACTAGGAGATAAGAGCCTTTTGCAAACAAGCCTTTAGACTTAGGGGTGAGAAAAATCTTCTGCAAAACAGCAAAGAGAAGAGCATGAGAATAGGTTACAAGAGTTTATTAAGTGAGGGAAGAGAACTTCTAAACTGCCTCCCCCTATATCTTCACCCATTGTCAGCAGGAAGTAGTTTTTGAGAGACTAATGCCCAAGTCCCTTTTTGTCAGTTAAGAGTTCTCATTAAAAGAAAAGAATTGAGGTAGATTAAGAGGGCTGGTGAAGACATAGAGGAAGTGAAGTTTTGTAAAATGAAGACTCCAGCATAAAAAGAAACAGCTAAAGATTTCCTGTCCCTTCAAGGCAGCCAAAGGTTCTAAGAATTGAAAAGGAAAGAATGTAAAAAGTAGAAGGCGCAAAGAAAATCAGTAGAGAAAAATCATGGCAAATGAGTTACAGCAGTTGAAGTATCAGATGGAATAGCTCAAAGACTAGATTAAGATCATGGTAGCTGATATAAAACAGGTGAGAGATCAGATGAATCTTATAGTTGAAGCAGGAAAATGATATATTGACATGACAACTTAAATTGGGCAGCTGGAAGATCAGAGGGTAAATCGTCCAGTTAACATTAAATGTCATAAATGTGGGAAGCTAGACCATAAGAGAAAAGAGTGTTTAAAAGGGAAAAGAACACTAAATGCTAAAGAAAAGGAACAAAGAGCATATAAACCTTCAGGTGTATGTCCCAAGTGTAAAAAAGGCTTTTGCTGGGCAAACAAATGCCATTCTCACTTTGATAAAGATGGAACACCTCTATTGTAGGGAAATTATCAGTTGGGCCAGAATCAGAACCCACTGGTAAATGAAAGAAGTTAAAACAGTTTCTTTAATATTTTCATTTCAAACTATTCTCAAAAAAAGGTATAATTCAATTCTATGCCATAGGAACACTCTGCCAGCTTGGTTAGACCTGTGGTGCCTCAGCATAAAACTGAGGAAATTAAGCCAGACCTATGGATGATGATGGAGGATAATTATATTAAATGTGTTTATGGAATATTAGGTTATCCTGCCTGGTGAAGGGGTAACCCACTTCTCTTCAGCATCTGTGTACTATAACTGGGCCCAGTTATGGAAAATTAGAGAGCCTGGACACAGCCCAAAGGGGAAGGGACACTCTGAAGCAAGTGGCTCCTTTCGAAGAATATGAGAGGTATAGAACAAAGGTAGGGAATAGTAACTGAGCGTTAAAACCACCTTTGTGCTAGGGAGCTCCATTTGAAAAAAGAGTCTGGAATCAATTAGCAAAACTTTCCCTGGAAAAGCAGCTTGAAAGCACAAAAAACTCTGCTATCGAGGAACTGTGAAGTGTGTGACCACTTAAGGACCACGAGTAACAGAGCCTTTGAGAGGAACTGTAAAGTACAGGACCATTAGTCCACAAGTAACAGTCTTTTGAGATCTGTGAAGGGTGGATTTGTTAGGCCCACAAGTTGCAAAGCCTTTGGAATAGCAAGAGAAAAATCCTTGCTTGCAAAGATTGCAAGGAAAGCGCTATCTTTTGTTCATCAAGTAAATATCAAAGGAAAGTTCATACAGTTAAAGAAACGGTAAATTCTCTCAGCAAAGATTTTCTCAGTTTAAAAAGACCTTTAAGGTAATTAACATTACAATCATTGTTTTTCCCTAGCAGTGGCTAATAGTTTACATCTCTGTTGGGCCTTGTCATTTAAAGAGCCCATACCTGGAATTCTGAACTTTGACAATTACCATATTCTTTTGCCTAGCAGGAAAGGGCTAGATAACAGGAAGAACTGCCCTTACCACATTAAAAATTTTGTTTGTATATAAAAAAGGGAGGATATGTTGGAGCCTGTATAGCCTATGGCTAGAAGGAGCAAGAGTTAAGAAATACCTATACAGCTGAATGATGGAACACCTGGAGGGAAAGGGCATAGAGAGGGATTAAGCTCTCCTAACGAGCATGAGAGCTCACAAGATGAGAGCAGTGGTAAATTGGCAGTCTCTACACCTGTGGCGTTGAGAAGCACAAGATTAGCCTTATATTAGGCTGGAGCAGAAGGCAGTCAAAGATCATGTGCAACAAAATATCCCCAGGGTGGTGAGGCCCATTGTTCCCACTGCTGTGGCTGTTTCTCTGTACCTCAGGGCACCACCAGTCCTGTATGGTTCCCTCTCAGCTGAGGTTCCCTCTCAGCTGACTGTCCTCTCCCCTCTTCCATGCTGGAGAATCAGCACAGGTCAGCACAAACATTTATTAAGTTCACTATATTACTTGGGCATAGTTTGCAGAGTCCCTGAACAATTACAAGAGTAATATCCAAGATCACTGATCACAGATCACCATAAGATTATTTTTCATAATAAGGAAGAAGTTTGAAATATTGTCAGAATTACCAAAATGTGACACCAGACATGAAATGAGCACATGCTGTTGGACAAAGGGTGTCCATAGACTTGTTCAACACAGGGTTGCCACAGAACTTCAACTTGTAAAAAACCACAATATGTGTGAAGTGCAACAGAGCAACATGCAATAAAACAAGGTATGCCTGTAAACAAAAATTATAAGTTAATGTATCAGCTTCAGGATCTGAATAAAATACTGAGAGAGCATGGAGGATGCAGTAACTTCTTCATTTTGGGGTTTTTGAAGATGGATTCAAGTGGGCCTTGAAAGATGAGTAGGAGTTCTCCTAATGAAGAAATGGGAAGGACACTCTAGAGAAAGGGACTAGTATGAGCAAAGGCCCAGAGGTAGGGAATTCTTGGAGATGCATCCATTGATCTGTAACATTGTGGGAAGGAGTGTTGAGAAATTAATGAGGAGAGTTGGGCCACATTGAGAAGGACCTTAAAGCCAAAGGAAGGGGAAATATTCAGATCAGATGAGGAAAGGGAGAAGGGCAGGGACTGTGGTGCCTGGGAGAGTGATTAGGAGACTGCAAAAGGTCAGACAGAGCTGATAAAGAGTGGGATCGTGGTGATGGTGCTTAGGACAGAGCAGGGAGTGTTGGGGGATGGGAGACTATTGGATATAATCTTTTGGTATCTCAGATTCATCCTGGATTGGTTAGATTTGGGCCTAGAGGCTGTCATCTGAGGCAAGTTTATTGTACTGGATGCTAATAAAACTGTATTGATTTTTTTTTTTTTTTTTTGGATTATGTTTTGAAACAAGAAATCCCTCAGCTGGAAGAAATGTTAAACTGATGTGTCTGAAGAGAATGAGCAGCATAACTGCTTGGGTTGCTCAACTGAATACTTTAGTCTCAGGACGACAGGGGCTTATTCTGGGACAGGGTGAGACTTTTCATGGGCTATAATATTCTTCCTTTTTGGGAACCCTGATAGGACTGGTGTGAAAGAGATATTGGAGAAGATGCAGGGGAGAAAACCAAAGATGTGGGCAAAGTGCCTTGTGAAAGATGAAACCACAAGTTTGCACAGACACATGGTGATTCATTCATTTATTCATCATCAAATATGTGTGAAAACTTACCCTGTACCTAGGAGAGGACTGGCTAGTGGAGATACAAAGTTTCTGTCCCCCAGGAGCACCTGGTCTATGACCAGAGGCAGAAAGAGCTTGCAAAGGGGCAATGCCAAACCTAGTCTTCAAAAAAGGGTGGTGTCTGTCCTTGGAGCCCTCCTCTTTTCTCCCTCTCCCCATCACACTCCTCCATGGGCTTCCCTGTGATAGTGGCTTTGTGTACCATTCCTGTTTTCAGCTGACTGCCAGCTCATCCCCATTAAAGCATCAACTGATGATCAGAGCATTTCTAATAATAGCTTAATAAGCTTAATAATAGCTTATGGCATGATCCACCCTGGGCTTTCTTTTCCCTTGTGTGTGAGAAAAAGCCTAGGGAAAATCTCTGGTCTCGGCCTGACTACTTATTGGCTTTGTGACTTTGGAAAAATCATTTAGCCTTTCTTAGTCTCATTAATCATAATTTCTGCTCTGTCCTTCTCATGGGGTAGCTGGAAGGCTCAATGGGAAGTGAATGTGCTTTGAAATTTGTTGAGCACAATACAAAATACAAGAACCTGTAATTACTCCCTGGTGCTGTCTATTGCTTGGAGACAGAGATCTAGAGTGTTACTGCATGTTGCTCATAATTCACAGGCTGATCTTTGCTTTACCCCAGCTTTCAAGGCAACAAATATAACACACTTTGATTTATTTCCTGTTATCCAAAGGTGGTAGACTCCGGAACAAATGGGGTTAGACTAATTTCCCCCTGGGATATATCTGTGTGAAGGTCAAGGAGAGTGAGATTTAAAAAGGAATAACTGAAGATTCTATGAATATGGCAGGATAAGAATGGGTAAGCTTAGACCAAAGCAGGCGAGATTAGGATAAACACTGGGAAAAATAAGCCTAGCATTAAGAATTTGAAGACACTGGGGGAGGAGCCAAGATGGCAATCAGTAGCCAGCTTTCCGCAGAGGTTCCCATCCAGAAGGAGAGTTAAAGGACAGAAACTCAGCAAGAAAGCTGATGGTTTGGATCTGAGCCAAAAGAAAAGGTCAAAGAGTGCACATCAACCCTGCTAGGGTGACCTGAGACCC